>CAJNJA010077197.1:0-21389 GCA_905231915.1 Symbiodinium necroappetens
TGTGTACTTGATCCTATGTAGTTCTCTAAATGTACTTCACTCTGATGTACTTCACTCTGTGTACTATGCTTTGTATGCTGCCTCTGTGTACTTGATCCTATGTAGTTCTCTAAATGTACTTCACTCTGATGCTACTCTGCTCTGTATGCTGACTCTGTGTACTTGATCCTATGTAGTTCTCTAAATGTACTTCACTCTGATGCTACTATGCTCTGTATGCTGACTCTGTGTACTTGATCCTATGTAGTTCTCTAAATGTACTTCACTCTGATGTACTTCACTCTGTGTACTATGCCTTGTATGCTGCCTCTGCGTACTTGATCCTATGTAGTTCTCTAAAAGGCTTCGCACGGAAGAACCCTTCGCGATGCTTTCGGGAAAACTGTACTTTGTCGTTGTGGTTTTTCGTCCTTGAACAAAGATTGTCGCGCAACCTCAACCAGGAGATGACGCCACACGCTCACTTGCGTGCGGCCGTTTCACCAGTCTTTGAAGTCCTTCTCTCTGGTGGCTATTCGGGTGTAGCTGCACCTACCCTGCTGGGCTTCTTTCACGGTAGTCTCATTGTTGTCTCTGCCACAGTCTTGCTCATGCCTCGTTCTCGGCCATCTCCTAGCGGTCCTAACGGCTCCGCATGGGCTCAGAAGGTGCAGGTAGGTCGGAGATCTCCCTCGTAAAGGGTCAAGATGATCACTCGAAGCTGCCGCGGGTCAGTTCGGATTTTGAGGGCTGGCGTGAGGACCGCGAAGACATGCCCCTATATAGGAGGGCTTACCAGCGAAGTAAGGTTCCGTCATTCACGGCCCAAAACAAGACTTGACGCTCGCGAGGCGGGGCACGGCCTGCAAGCCAACCCTTATGCCCTTATGCAACAAAGAGACAGCCGCCAAAGCAAACGTATGGCACTTGCGCCGACATGAAGATACTCTCCTAACAATCGCCGCACTCCTAGCTCTGACGCCAAAACACTTTTCTTCGTCGCGCGGACGTGTAGCGCTGCATGCGCCGTTCGGCGCGCAGGTTCAGGTCCTACCAAGCGGCAGTGGATCTGCATGGTGGCCCTGACCTCCGCCGCCTCCACCGATGCGTCGACATCACGTTGGCCGCCGAGGCTGCGTCGTTGATCTCAGCGATCTGATCCGCCGACAGCAGCCCGACCACCGGCACGTAGCCCATCCACCAAGCAGCGGACAAAGCCGCTGTCAGCTGCGACGCCGCCGCAGCGCCTCCGTGAGGCATCGGAGAAAGCCATGGCCAGAGGCAAGTGCCGACCGAATAGGGCTAGAGTTAAAAGCTTAAGACGTCGAAGACGCGTCGAGCCAGAGTGCTGAAGGCAGCTACGCCGTTCGCGGTTGATACCTCGCACAAAAGTGTGCTACACTGCACTCTCTCTCACTTCTTTCCGCAGGCTTAGCGGCTTAACGGACCCCACATGCACGGGCCTGTTTTGCCTGATTCCCTTGAGGCCTTGCTCACCCTCTAGGACTCTAGGAGCTGCCCTAGCGGTTGCGTCGGGCTGTCCTCGTGCCAATCGATTGAAGGTCCCCGTACCTTGGGACATTGAAAGGTGCGTGGAACTTGCAGCTGACTGCCTTGGGTCCAGGTGGGGTGCGGGTCGAAGCCTTCAACTTCTCCAACCTGGCATCCACTGCTTGGGTGCTGTGCAGCCGCTGCACACATTTCGAATCTGCAGGCCTGTGTAGGAGGCCCCGGCGGAGATGACCGCGGCATTCCCTGGAAAGCCTCAGAAACCTGCCAGGCGACAGGAGTTGTCGCGACTCGGAAGGGAGACCGCTTGCTGCGACTCACAGTGACACGGCACTTGCAGCAGGAACCGACAAGCCAGTCAGCCGAACCGAGCGAGCCATTGATCATCCTGCTCGGCGCCCCGCATCGGGCCACACCATCTTCAAAGCGACATGGCGTTCCCAATGAGGCAGCCTGCCAAATGTCACGTAAGCACAGCAGCTGGCTAGCTGCTCGCCAGAGACTTGTGCCTGATCAGAAGTTCCTCACCATTTGGGAAGAAGCCCTGCAACAAGAACAGGCTTCAGATTATATAGGCTGAGACAGCCCAGGTTCAGGACCCGGAATAGATTCGAAGCTACAAGGCATGGACCCGAAGCGGGTGCAGAATGAATTGTTGTGCATGCCCAGCCTGCGTAAACCAATCACGCATCGTCGCTTGTGCGAATGGTCCGAATTCCTGGCTGAGTGAGCGATAAAACACTGCTCACCTGGCAGAGTCTTGGGCGAAGCCTTCTGGACGCTGTCGAGGTAATACCAGGATAGGCCTTCTCTAGCAAACAAAAGGATAACATTGTCGTCCTTGCCAGGAGCCGGCAGGCCACCTCCACTATCAGGAACACTTCCATCCATGGCACTCACCTTCCACAGGGGAGACATCGCGTGCCCCGCGACAACGTCACCAAAAGGAGCAAGCGTGGGCCTCTCGCACCGCTCAATCCGTGGTCTTGACTTCATCAGCAAGTATTACCAACTCAGTTTTGAATCTTTCTAATATGGACATAGTTCCTATGTGTCGAGTTTAGTAGGCGTAGGCACTGCAAAAGAGACTTACAATCGTCTGTATCCACACCCATCTCCACATGTTCCCGCAAAGCGGCACTGGAGCCACTTCGTCTGCGGTACGAGTATTGGCAGTTGTCACTGCTCGCCAAAGCATTCAGAAGTTAGCAAGACACTGGAGTAGAGGCACTTCTTCAACTGGAAAGCAAGAGCAAATGTGATGTTCCGTCCGTTTTGCAAGACTTTCAGCATGCGGATTCCAGTCACGTTGCCTGCGCCCTCCTCAGCTTTGATTTTTCCATTTTCTCCACAGCTCGGTCTCCACGTTGTCAAGAAGGAACTCGTGCAAGATCATCTCAAGGTTGTCCTCGCATGGAACTACAGACTGGGCTTTCTTGCTGGCCGAAGGGTGACTAGCAACAAAGCAATGCGTTGGCAGATGAAAAGCAGGGTCCTGTTCTGTTTTGTAGACTTTGGCAGGGTCTGGTCCACCACCCGGCATCATTGGGGCGCCACCCATCGTTCCCATCCTTACGGACAACGAACTTGCAAGTTCAAGGCACGGCTGCTTGCCATGGAGATCGGCCAAGTCGCATGGCCATCATCGGATCATCAGCTTCAACGTCTGACTTGGTGAAGAACGACTGCACCAGCCCTATGAGGCTATGACTGCTCATCATTACAAACCTTGGCTGGCACTCAAGCTCGGTGAGACTGCAAAAAGCTGTGTTGATTGATCAGGCAAAGAAGCATATACCAGCAGAGTGATGAAACGTAGCCTGGCTCCAAGGCAGTGACCTCGACACCTCTCTGCAGCATTCCCTGGGCAGAAACAGGGGATGCATTTGATCTTGTGGCTTAGACCAAGTCGGCCCGCCTTGAATTGAAAGGTCAATGGAAAAGGGGTTTTCGCAACCAGGAAGCCGGAGAAGAGGTGGGAGACCCAATAAGCTAAGAGTCCCTGAGACACCATGAAGACCATCTGGCCCTTCATCATTCCCATCATCGCCATGGGATCAGAGCCTCCCTGCAAAGCCTCCATTGGGTCCTTCGCTTTGGGCACAGATTTCACCAGGACACCGACATCTTTTTTGACAAAATAGGCTTTCCGAGATTTGAAAGCCTTCTCGGTGAGAAAATGCGATGCTGCTCTCAGCATTTTGCATCTTCCAAGCATGCTCTGTGTTTTGACCTCCTTCACATCGACTTTTGGCTCGGCCTTCAACAAGATCATTAGGCTCGACCGAATCATAGAGGTCAGAACGACCACAATAAATATCGGAAGCAGGACATTGTTTCGAATTTTGGGATCCAGAAAGATCCCCATCCACGACTGCGTCACGGAGGTCCAAAATGCCTCCTGACCAAACGGAGCGGCTGTGCCTTTGGAGCCAAACGGCGACAGCTTGTTCGTGTCACACGTCGAAACGGCCTCATGTCTTAATGTTACCAGCGCCCTCCCCACCTCCCCAGTTACTCGCCAAAAGTAGTGTTTTTTTCATAAAATTCGCGAGATCGCTTGAACTCAACAGGCACAACCGATTGACCACGGCCTTGAATACGTCGTGAATACGTCAACACAATAAATCCTCGAAAGAGACAACAGCACGGCCCAACGCCGGTGCCGACCACCCAGAGATCTGCCTCCGGCTCCATGCTGTCACTCAGATGCACTGAAATGAAGCAGGAACCCATGTGGAGTGGAGAATCGTGATCTAAGAAGCATGCCCGGTGTCCGACATGTGCCTCTTAGTCGTATGCGTCGAACAATTGTGTCGGCATCTACGCCTCATTGAGTCAAAACCCGGTCCCAGTTCGTCAGGCTGCAGTCAAGTGTATCCACGCGTCACTGCCGAAGAGATAGAGCAGATGACAGCTGATTGCTGATGACAAGCCAAGCGTACAATTCATAATTAGGGCCTGCTCCGGATGAAAGACACAAAACACCAGCAAAGGCGAAGCGCGATCCTGCAGGCGTGGAATGGCGCGGATGCCTCCAATGTGAGCTACTTGAAAAACTGTGCAGAAAGCGCCGCAGGGGCCAAACTGTCTTCTTGTCTTGCTCTGAGGCCATGAAGGCTCCCTACTTTGTTATAGTACGAACACTTTTCCAGCACGCCAGGCCAGAATGACGAAAGATCAGCAGCTTTGCTGACAGGGAAGCTACAGTAGGACTGCCGAATTCAGCCGAATTACCCTCACCCGCAATTTTCCCTCAACTGCATCGCGTCACCACAGAGGACCTCAATCCGTTGCAGCGCATCTAGAATCTGGTCCCAACACGTGCAACACGACTTGCAGCTGGGCCACTGCCCTGGTTCAAGGTATGTGCAGCTCGGCGCATGGGCAGGAACGCCTGAGGGTCCTTCACAACGGCAAAGTGCAAAGACAGCTCTCCCTTAAAAAGTATCGCGACCCGTGCCTCGCCGTTCTCCCTGAAAGTGGCACCGCTTGTCAGGTTGTCCCTGGTAGCTGGAGCTGGGCTTTCACAACCACCGCAGTTGGTGACAGGGCCTGATCTCAATGAATCGGCGCCCGCCTGCGGGAGCCTTGCCGAGCTCCGAAACAAGCATGGTTCGAGCAAGAATCGGTGCCGAGGCTGTCGCTTCAACTTGCGCCTGGCCCAATCCTTTGAAGTTGTCCTGAAAACAGTTTTTCCAGCAACAAAGAAGCTTGTCTAAAGACTGAACTGATCATGACTGTACTACCGCAGTCCTTTCCGGAAGCTATGTATCTCTTTCGAACGTCCTGGCGGAAACAATCCAGGTCCTTTCACTTTCCTAAACAATTCCATCGTTGCGACCAGTTCCTCCGGGCTGCGAGTGCGTCGCGCACCTTCTGGCCGGGGGATCCAGCTCCGAAGATTATTCGGGTGCTCCGCATTCCGCATCCGGCCTGCAGCATCAGAGATCTCAGCAGAGGTCTCCGTTTCCTGCCACGGTGGTGCACCCTCAAATGCGAGAGCTGGATGTTGGACCAGGGCCGCAGGATTACAGGAAGCATGCACCCGCATATGTTGCTAGAAGCCTGGCGTTCATCGAAATGGTGAGACAGCTACATCTTTCTTGTCCAAGCCTTTTGATTGTGCATGATTGCATGCCCCACAGGCCCACAGCAGCAGACGCTGGTTAAGGGGCGAATGCGTTCCGGGGAGGACAGAACGACACACTAGACCACAATGGCATCAACTCATCTCCACGCTTTGCTTCCCAAGCCCGAGCACGTCAGCTGCGGCCAATCTTGCTCGACAGGATACCAACAGAATCTTGTTTGAGAGGATGCCTCTGCATTCCTGGCGATGTACTGTCCAAGCAACTGAGCACCATGGAGCCGCGTGCCGGGGTGCGACACACAGAGACCAGACGGCTACGGGGCTGCAACACGGACGCTTATTTCCGTGCCGGGGGTGTCACCAGTAAACTGAGCAGGGCTCGCCTTGGACCCGAGGCTCTCGTGAACACCTCATTCTGGCACAAACGGCCACAGCTGTTGGTTTGTCAACTGCCGTGGATATCAAGCAAATTCGCATGAGCATGAAGGTCTTGTGTGTAGGAGCCCCTCTGCACAAAAGGGCACTTTGGTCGCCATGCTGGTGCATGTTTCGTGTTTATGTCCACGTTTGCTGCCTCACGTACGTTGATCTTCCCTTTTCCCGGATTCTACGATAGTTGGAACCAAATCGCACTGACAACGGGCGAAAGTCCGAGTTGTCAGGCTCGTCCTAAAGTTGAGGTTCTTTGCTCAACGAAGTTCGGCAGTCGCATCAACGAAATCTGAATCAACAGAAATCTTCGGCATGCGTCTGTCTGTCGGTATCTGTCCGTGATTGTCCAGGTCTGTCTCTGGCTGTCCGTGTCTGTCTGTGTCTGTCCGTCGTCTGTCTGTCTTTCCGTTCGTGCGTCTGTCTGTCTGTCTGTCCGTCCGTCCGTCTCTTTGTCGGTCTCTGTCTGCATCTATCTGTTTCTTTCCCTCTCTCTACCAGGCATGAAAGAAGCCACGGCCCGGCGCCCCCTTCTCGCACGAGCATGCATATCTCTCCACGGACGGATCAAGCGAATTGGGGCCGCTCTCGCCCTCCCCCCCCCATACATGTCACTCACGGGTTCTTAGTCCATAAACTCTTCTCACGGTGTCCGCCAGTGGCTCTCTTGGGTTGGTAGCGACCGCCTTCCTTTGTTGGACGAGAAAATCGAAAGGGGTAGGGTCCTCCCCTCCAGGCTTCCGATCGTTCTTATGTTCCCCCGAAACTTCTGGGACTGCGGCTTCGCTGTGTCTAGGGTTGTCGATGCATTCCCCATGGCCGGGATGCCCTTGTGGTCTTGGCTTCATGGGTCGAGGCGGTCGGCTCCTGAGCCGTGGGCTGTGCTGACACCCCCTGCCCCCCTATCCTCACAAATTGGGTGGATGCTCGTTCGCAACTACGCCGCCTCGCCGGCACTGGAGCCGTCACGACCCGTGCTGGGTGGCAACCTGTCTCACCACAATACCTGCTCTGTGTTGCGGTTTAGCTGTCCAAAAACAGCTCATTCTGGTCAACATTGTTCACCCTTCTGGTAGCTTCTGGTTCTGTCCTGTTGGCCTGGCCTCGTTGCGGCTCTCCTCCTGGACGGTGCCTGTGTTGACTGGGAGCTGCCCAAGCACCGAGGGCGGTGAACAAACCCTCCCCATCCGGTGCACTTGAACCAAAGTGTCCTGTTGTTTCTTTCCTTCGCAAAGCCACGCGACTGTTAGTTGGATGCAGGGTTTCTGTGGCAACTTTCGCCCTGACGCCCCAAGAATATGCACCACATGTGTCAGAACTGTAACCGATTGTTGAGTACATGCACTCTGTTGTTGGATGCACATCCAGGTGCGTCCCGTGCTGTTGAATTCTATCAATGCGGATGTATCGCTGTATGGTGTGCCTCGCCCCGCTCTGTTCTGCACCCATGAACATTCAAGCTTAAAGGGTTGGCAGATAGCTCCCTCAAGGTCTCTAGTTCTCTAATTGAGCGTGGCCAGAAGGGCAGATCCCTTGTGTTACTTGTCCTCTAGCTGCACTGGTTATCACTGCGAAGATCCAAAGACTAAGCGCATGTTGCAAAGACAGCACACATCAAGTACCCATCGGTTTGAGCTTCGTATTGACTAGTCTGGCCACCGGCACCCGATCTGCAGTCATTGAGGCTCCGACCAAAAACAACACTAAAGCAACAACACACCCGTGTTAACTGCACTGCAAACTGCCCTGTTAACGTACATACGCACAGTAGCCTCTGCGACCGGGCACAGCGAGCATTAACCTCGCGCTTGGTGGACGGGGTGTCCCTACTGTCCTTAGGAAGCGACGTCAGCGGGGTAGGTCAGAAGGGCTCGAGGTGGTGCGTGGTGTTCTGCAAGTGCCTCCGTTTCGTCCTGCTCTCCTTGGGCTTCGTCCGCTCCACTGTCTGTGGCCTCTGCCCCTTGCATGCGTTCCAGGTCGATAGCTTCGCACTCGTCTCCAGTCTCTCGCTCCGTCTCCTCCACCCCGTTGCCGTCAAGCTGCGTGGCTGCTGGAGGTTTATGTCTGCCTCTGTCTGCCTCTGTCTGTGTCGGTCGTCTCTGCTCCGTCTGTCTCTGTCATCTCCCTTGCCGTCCCTGTCGATCTCTGTCTGTTTCTGTCTGTCTCTGTCTGTGTGTGTGTGCGTGTGTATCTGCTTGTCCGTCGGTCCGTCAAAGTCGGTATGTTGCTTGTTCGTCCGTGCATGTCTTGGTCGCTGTGCTGCTTGGAGCCTGTGATTAGTGGTACTGTTCAGTTTTGTGAGTGTAGTTGTTCTCTCTGATATGAAAGACATTGAACCCACCATGACGATGTGTTTCCAAATTTAGCTTCGTGGACTTAGATAGGACCCGCCGTGAACCGTGTCTGTCAATGCAATCTGAGTGCCCTGCCTGGAGACTGGAGAGAGAGGTTTGCACTCCGAATCTCCTCGAAAGGCCAAGCCAAGTGTCCGGTTGCTCTAGAAGGCTTATCTCAGAGAGCACCTCACTTTGAGGTGATTGCAAACGGAGCCCAAAGTGCCGCAGCTCTGTAATCCTTAGCAAGACTACGCTCACGCTGGGAAACCATTCTACTGCATCTGCTTGCTTTGCAAAAGCGCAGCTCCAAAGCAGCTCGACCAACGACACACAACCAAACACACGCTATCTCAAGTGGTGCTCCGATGAGGAGGGCACGGTAGTGCGGACAGCTTTGCCGCAAGAGCTCTGGCTGTCGGGCCCTCCCGCGACAGCGATATACCCTCGGCCAGGTGCACCCGACTGAGGGCAAAACGAAGCAAACAGAATCAGCGTTGTTAATGCAGTACAGGCTTCTTTCTCGGCAGCTTAGTGTGCAGCAACACATTTACAAGACATCTTGCCTTCGAGTTGAGTGCGAACACAATCCAGAACATGCCGTTCTTCTCCACGGCAACCTCGTCTTTCGAGACATGGCTCGATCTGTGCCTGAAGCTCGAGAACTCAACCTTCACGTCCAAGCATGGCGGATGCGCTTGATCCCATTTGACAGCATCACCGATCTCGAGATTGTGGCTTGCACATAGCCACTCCTGACAAGGTGTCATCCAGCGAAAGCGTGGTAGGCAAGGCCGAGGCCTTCAAGGAATCTTTCATCTCGGCTTGCGAAGGTATTCTGACCTGCACCAGGTCGCGGTGCCAATGTCACGCTTCGAGGTCTAAAGAGTCTAAGGCCAGGCCTCTGCAGCTTCCATGCTGGCATAGCCCTCCCACGAAGAGGGAGATGGCTGCCTGCACTGCACCAAACCCGACAAGGCAAGCGGCGCATTGCGCAGCCTCGGAGGAGACTGGTGCGGCAGAGGGCCATTCCTCTGACAGCACAGTAGCGTGAAGCCGAAACCCCACCGAAGCCCCACCGACTCCAAAGTCGTTCGTCAGGGGCGCCCTCCTTGAAGAGGTTCAGGTTGCCCTGGCGGAGTTGGAAACTGTCCGTGCTTCAGGCCACGTCGGCATGGTTGCCACCTCTTGAACCCTGCGCAGACCTGGTGGGCCGGAAGGTGTCTTCTTCCAGAGCCATGTCTTCCAGCAAATGGTACGGAGGTGCCTCGGGTCACAGGCAACACAGAGGAGTGCCTCTGTCGCTCTGTCGCCAGACACTGGGGCCAACCTGCATCCTGCATGTGTTCCTGGCCAAACACAGCATGCTCGATCAGCGCAACGTACTTGGAGGACATGTCCAAAACTACAAATTCACTCTCGGGTTATAATGGAGCGACTCCGAGAAACGATTGGATGCCGTGGCAGGACTTGTTCGAGAATTTTCCACTTCGCTTCCTGTCCTTCCCCTGAAACAGCACAGGTGGATTGGTGCCAAGTTCACAATCCGTGCGCTTTAGTCGACATAAATGTGTGCTCGTCGGACACATCAAATATCTTCGGCGGCGCTGTTCAGCCGCTTAGGATCTCTGACGTTCGGCTTTCGAGATTTCTGGACTGGAGGTTGTTCGCAACTGGGAATCTAATTTTTCGGCTTCTACTTGACGAGGGCGAAGGCTGGTGGGGCGTCCGGAACAGCATGGGCTCTCCATCCGCTCTCCGGCGGAAGGAGCTCCCGACAAAATCGCGAGTCAAGCCGTGCACATTTTTCAATCGACTGCAGAGCCTTGTTCTTGGACTGCATCCAACCCAAGACGGCCAGGAATGCCACAAGCAGTCCTCATGACCCAAGCGTGTCCCATCCATATTGGAAGGATGGGCTCGTCTGCGCAGGGACTTGCATCCGGGAGCGAAAAGACTTAGGGCTGAATTCACATGCAACAAGTCACGGCTTCCGAGCTTGCGATTTTCTTAAGGGTTCATCTGTTTGACGCCAAAAAATGCGAAAACGCGAAAAACAGGAAAACGATCACGTACCCTCGCAGAAGGCCGCGTCCCTCTGTCTTCTTCCACTCAGCCAAAGGACAGCGCGTAAGCACTTCCTCGCACTTACTCTTTCTCTCTTGTCCGCTGCAGACATTTCGGGTGTTCTCATCGCACGGTCACACCCGTACGAGTTCACGTGGTGGAGAAACGGGCGTGACGTCCCCCTTCACAGCATCTCTATTCTCGTCGCTTTTGTCGAAATGTGCAGTGGTTGATCTTCCCGGTTCTTGCCTTCTCATAAATAGCTACAGTAGTTCCTCACTCGGGTCTCTGACAAACGGTACTGAAAGAGGTCCTCGCACCCGATGTATCGCCGCCCAGCAGAGGGTGCCTGGGCACCACCATGGGCTGCCTTGCACGGCAAACTTGCTGAGATCTTAGCTTCTGGAGAATCACAAGTTGCTGTCGGCCTCCAAGGGCTTCATGTGCCCCCTGAAATGCCAAGCTGACTGCAAACAACGATTTTGGTCGCTCTTTACGTTTCAGTGACCTACACAAATTTTTGAGAGCCGCAGTCCCCTATTCACCGAGTACTGCCAATTTTCTAGCCCTTCCACACATGGCAGCGGTCGCGATAATTAACGTGCTGTGAGCCAGTCGACAGCAGGCATGGTCTCACCCCGCAAGGACCTCATTCTAAAGCCCTGAGAAACTTGCTTCGCAGTTAGCGGATTTCGATGTGCCTTCGCTTTAAGCACTGTGATGCAGTGATGCCCTGCAGTTTCCGCACCACATGCGCATCCAGCAGTCTGCAGGCCCGGCATGCTCTCGGCTGTCAGGCCCCGCTCTTGTCACCTGAATCAGAGCCGTGACAAGAAAGGTCAAGATGTGGTTCGTCAGTTTGAGTCGAGGTGCCTTCGGGGGCAGCGCAAGCTTCTTGAGGCTTGCCCGCTTGTGCAGGCTCGTCTATTTGCATCGGGGAATTCTCCTTCTGCACTTCATGCCCCACTGCTGCTGCAGGCTGAGGGACGGATGCCATCTCAGGCGGTGCGGGGGGTGCTGCTGCGGGGCCGGCGGTGGGGGCATCCGCTGCGGGAGGTGCGGGAGGTGCTGTGGTGGGGGCGGCTGTACCTCCATTCTGGGTGTCGGTGCCTTCGCTGGCACCACCTTCGCCGCCTTCCTGTGTTTTGCTTGTGGTCTCTTCCTTCGTGGCCTCAACGCTCAGCTTGTGCTGTGCCACGGTGTGGCTCAGCCTGACGAAAGGCTTGACAAAGCTCTTGGACACTTCTTTCCCGCACCCTCTCCAGCCTAGACAGTCGTTCCTGGAAGTCTTTCACCTTCACTTGGCATGGTCCCAGACCCACCTGGTGGCCGGACAGCAAAACTGCTTCTACTCTGCGGAGTCTACAGAACGCAATTTCAAGGACTGCACGAGCATGTTCCGCTGCAGGTTGTACAAGCGCAATGACCGGACACTGCTTCACCACTGACGAAAGGACTCGAGTGGCTTCAAAATGCGGCAGGGCAGGCTATTGCAAGCTCTTCAGGCCTGGAGGGTGCTTTTCAGCTCCTGTGAGCCACACGGCATGCTACCAGCAGGCATGGATTCTCGCGAAAAAAGAAGTGAAGCCAAAAAAGCGAAAGCAAGACTCGCAAGAGACAATCTCAAACGATTCAGCTCCGTCCTCGGAACAGCCAGACTCAAGACTGCCCAAGTGCTCTTTGATTGCAGCCAGCTTGCCCTGCAACGTCACGTTGGGCGGAGACAGTCTGCAGCACATCTTTACCTCAGTCTTCGGTCCTTCGCCGTCTCAAGCAGCGTCTCTGCCTTCTCTGGGCCGGGCTTTGATACTCCACTTTCCTCGGCACGGCTCGAACCAAGATCGAAGGCAGACATGAAGCTTTTGTTCAGACAACGACACCGGAAACCTGGTATTGCAATACACTTTGAAGTCAGCCTTCACACAAAGCTGCACAGTGAAACGGACTCAACGACAGACTCCTTCGGAGTGTGTCAGGTAGCCTTTTGCACCCTGCATTATCTGTCCAAGTCCCACAAGGGCAAACGTCAGCTTGTCGTCAGCGCTGCGTGATGCGAAGTCGCGCTTTACGATGTAGATGGTCTGTCAAGACTCGCAGTGTCGATTGGGTGCGTCTTAGGTGGACCACAGGCAGAGCAAATGACCCGGGCGACAAACCGTCTGCCTGCCAATGCGATGGACTTGCCCTGCCGCTCGCCAATCACGTTTTCGCTGATACGCCCAGGAATGTAGCCCTTTGCACGAGTTGAGGTGGTTTTGAAGCAACTTCTTAAGGACTGCTGCATGCATGCTTGCTCCTATGCAAGCAAGCCTTGTAGCCATGGATTGGCGCTACTCCATGGTGGAGAACCTGTGAAACGTCTGGCACCTTCATGCCAAAGACCTGCAGCAGCATGAAAGGAAAGAACCGCCGCTCACAGAGCTCCGCATGCCTAGACTTGAATTGCTGCGTCAAGCGACTCCAGTGCTGGACACCTAACAGTATCCTGGGCCAAATTGGGAGATCATGGTAATCATGGAACTCTCAGCATAGACACGGCCAGCACTGAACTGAACATTACTCGGCTGGAAGAGGTAGTTGGCCAAATTTAGAGGGGTCCGGTGATTCAGCGACCACATCTGACAGCATCTTTCGCGGATGCTATAACCACAGACCCTTCGGAGTTGCTTTGGTAATGTCGTTTGCTTGGTTCGGCATTCTGCTGGGCCAATCCGGGCTACAGTATATTCTCGTTTCGAATTCACAGGAGCAGCGAGCATAAACGCACACAGAGACACGCACCGCTCTGCCTTAGAAATCTGGAACCGTGGTCCAATGCAACCAGAATGATCTGCACCTCGTGTCGTCCAAACGGTGCAGCTGCACCGGCTGGCAGGACATCTTTGCCCGTGACCTTGCACTCGGACCTGCCCGGAACAGCTCCAGACGATGAAAGACTCTTTGTTCTAGGCCCCGGCCATCCTTTGGCATGGTCCTGGTAGGAAGGATTCCGGATCGGCATCTGGTGACAGGGCTTCATATCGCGACATGTAGATGCTCGCACTGCCGCTGACACCACTCCAAGCTAGGTGGACTTCAGAGTGACTTCAGAGTCACTCGAGATCTTCTCGCTGCGAAACCATTGTAGCTTCCCGGAAAAAACGGAGGGACCCAGTCTGAGGGACCCCTCTACTGACGCGGCCTCGGCGATGGTGTCCGATGCAACAGGAGCTAGCGTCGTCCTGCCCTGGCAGGCTCACCAAGATGCGTCGGACGGCCCATACGACGGCCCACAACTTCATAACCAGTTTGAAATCGACGAATCATGTTTACCAAAGCCCTCACCTCCGTCATGAGTGTCCACGTTTTTGGAGCGGATGCTCGTGCTGCGAAGTGAGATGCCAAAGACGTCTCCTGCACTGCGCCGAAGTCCATCTGCACGGCTGCACGCAACGGCACGGGACTCCGCGCCTGCGTTTTGGACCAGGTCTCCGCGAAAGCATTTTCTGTAACCTGAGGAGATGGAAAACGGCGCTCTTTTCGCTTCCCCGCTTTCCAGCCTTGCCCGGGATGAAGCCCTGGTATCCAGGAATTGCTCGAGCAGCAGCTCCATGGCTTCGGAGCTTCCTGGCATGACACACACAGAAGCCACTAAGATCCTCTACACAGTAAGCATCTGTCCAAGGAAGCCGGGTGTTCCCCGCGCCGCCGAGGCCGTCGTAGGCAAGAGACCTGACGGGAGTTGGCCTTCTCAAGCTTCGCTTGAAACGGGGATGGAACTTCTTGGAGTGGGAGCACCGACTGTCACTATCAGACACTGTTGGAGGCAGGACTACCAATGACTGACAACAAATGCCTCGACGAGCCAGAAACCCGACGAGCCAGAAACCCATCTCTCACAGTTCGTCCCGCAATCAGCCGAGGTGACGTCAATCCCATGCCAGAATGGTAGTGATATTTCTCCTGCGCAATGGTCTGTCCGTGTCTGGAGTTGCAGCACAACCATTTTCATTATCCTGCTTCGGGTCCTCGTTGGACTCTGGGATTCGCGAATGAAGTGTGTCGCCAGCTGGTGGGTAGCTGATGCCACGCTTGTCATACCTACACATTGGAATATAAATCACGTAAACAATGCAGGCCGAGCTGCAGGCGGAGTCTGTGGAGTCGGGGGCACTCTGGAGCCCTTGTCGGTGGAATTATACTCCTCGGCTAAGCGGCTAGAGTCGTAAAGTGAGCGCTTCATGTCCAGGCTCCTGGTCCGCCGGTCTTGCTCTTCGCGCTGCAAGCGCATTGCCTGTCTCGGCTCTGTCACCGACTGCATTGGGCGAGGCCGGCGAGGCCGGCCTGAATGTCACAAGTCTTCTGGCTGCGCACGCCTTGCGCAATTCTCAGAGAACCTCATGCCAGGAAGTAGCCACGCTGTCGAAGTCTCCAGGCCAACCAAGGATAGGGCGACCAAAAGTTGAAGCGATGGCCTCGCCCTGTACGCGCACGGAAATACGTCCCACCAGCTTGCCAAGCACACTTGCTGACAGGAGCGCATGCACCTCCAAACGAACACTGGGAACATGACCCGAATAGCCAGGCCTCGACACGCAAGTCCGATTGTGTCATTGTCTGCCCACCGATAGCGAGCATTATCACTTTCGGCGTTTGCTCTGCTGGGCCGTGACCCCTGGCACCGAGGCCTATCGAACTTACCACGGGAAAAGTGTCTCGAGTTTTGCACAGGGTCTCGCTTGTATAGAGGGGCTTCCGCTCCAAGTGGGAAGCTCCGGAAGCGGCCCTTCCTCGTTGCACTTGGCAGAAACCCTATAAATCAGAAGCCTCTTGAAAGCCCTGGGCCCCAGGTCAACCATGGCAAGTCATCGCTGGAAGGCATCTGAGCTTGATGCAAAGCCGCGCCGATGTGGTTGCCAATGTTGCTCCTGCAAGCAAGCGTCCCCCTCTGTGAAGCAAAAAAATCTGCAACTTGGCAGCGTTCCTTCTCGTGTTGAGCAGCTGCGTGTCACTCCATGAGCGCATCATGGCCGCAGCGTTTAAGCAGGCTGTAGGGATTGATCTTCGGCTTCGCCAGTGTGCTGCCGAATTCCCGGATGACAGTTTGCAAGCTGAAGTGGTCTGAAGAAAAGTCGGCGTGACGTCTACAGGAAACATGGAAAAAACAAGCTGCACAGGCTGCAAGAATTCACAGAAGGCCAACATGAGCTCTGCTATGCTATGGGACACGCTAGACTCCACAAAAAGCTGTGGGCAGGTCATCTGTCAGCTCCTCCAGAAGGAAACCATGTGGCGCACACGTCGCAACACATTTCAACACTGTCGTGATGAGCTTGATGTCCTTGGCTGCGAGCTCAACCTCCTCGACAATGCCTACGGACTCCTGGCCATGCCCACAGAAATCTGTCTTCGACCCGAAGAAAGGGATCTCCTCCACGTACTTGGAGGCCGCCTCGAGCTTCGCCTGCACGGACTCGGCTCCGACAGACGACGGCAGCGACGAGTGCATTCTCGAGTGCTTTTGCATCACGACTCGTGCGGGTCTTGCACATCTCAGGTGAAGTCGGCAGTCATCGTCCTCCAATGGTACCCAAGACAAACCACTGTCGCAAGCACACCGTGTATGCAGGAGCATGTGTCCTGTGCACTAAACACTGGCAACAATCCCCACTCCCCACTGTCATTTTGCTGTTGCTGTGCTGCAGCTCTGGCACACACTTCAACAGAAACTCCCAGCAACTCTTCCGTGCAGAGCTGCGAGGACCACACATTTCTGGCCCATGGCGCTGAGTTTGCATCGATAGTATACATGGGCCATCACTACCAGCTTTGTGGGCCTTGGGTCATGTCACCGTGACTAAGAGCCTCCCTCGCGTGCAGACTCTGAGCTGCCAGCGGGGCTTCACTTCTTCGGTGCCACTTCTTAGCCAATGACAAACAAGGTATCCTTCGTGCATGGGCTCCCAGACAACCTGACCTGGGGAGCAGACCGGCCATGGACACTTCTCCGGCCAAAGCACCAGCCCGCAACTCCTCCATTACAGATTCCTGCGGGCAGATCTAGAAAACACCAATCGCATCTCTTACATCTCTGGTGATTGAATCTTCGGATGCCCCAGTCAATCTTCTTACCCTTCTGTGCCTTCTGAGGAGTTTGCTCCTCTGACTGGAAGGGCCACCACCACCACCACCAGCTAACCTCAACCTCTCCCTTGCCATCGACCTGAACTTTTATCAGGGTGAGCACGCAGCGAATTCAAACTTGCATCCAGCCTGCCTTGCGCGAGATCTTTGACCTTGCTTCTGGAACAACTCTCTGCAAAGACTGCCTGCCTGATGGCTGCAGTTTCCAGGGCGCTTGCCGTTCCACCAGCAACGTCTGCTTCAGTGGTGGAGCCGGTGCGAAGGTCGGATCTTCTGTGGACTCTTTTCGGAAGGGAGCCGGCGCAAAAATGGACGCATCCAAACCCTTGATCTCTGCAAGCGTCGCCGGAGCGTGCTGTTGAGCTTTGCCGAAAAAAGATTCCCAGATCTGGCCTCACAGTGTCTGTCTGAAGCAGCTTGCCATTCTGTGTGCGACAGCAAAGGGGCTCAAATGCACACTCGAAGAAAACTGGGAAGAGAAAACTTCTGCTTGTTAGGTCGCTGACAATGCTACAACACACGCGAACGACACAACCATTCAATGCTCCCTCCATTCTGTCTATGCCATAATGCTGTACAGTGTATAGTAGCTCTGACGTCTTTCCGGATCGTGTCAACCCACGTAATTCCATAAGAACGCATTGAATGCAAAGGACCGTGGTTAAGACGGTTAAGTCATGTTTGCCGACGGCACAGGATTGCACAACCCTCCAGGACAGATGTTGCAAATGTCTTGATTCTCGGCAATTCACACGAGGCATGTTGCAGCCAAGGTGCTGGGTGATAACCACCGCGGCAACCAGGAAAACCACTGTGCTTGTTGAGTCTTTTGGGAATCCATTGAAGCAGTGGATGGTGCGGCTGCAGGTGCTGCGGCAGGGGCGGCTGCAGGTGCAGCAACCCCAGGGCCCGGGGAAGGCATCCTTGGAGGTGAAAGCACCGGGCCGCTCCTTTTCTTCTCCTCCTTCTCCTCCTTCTCCCCCTTCTCCTTCGTCTGCTTCTTCTCCTCCTTCTCCGTCTGCTTCTTCTCCTTCTTCTTCTCGCTATGGGAGGCGTTCTCGGCAAGAGCTCCCTGGAATATCCATGTAGTGATGGTTGTGACTCACAAAGACTGCCGGCCACGCAGACAACGTTGCCTCGACGACTTCTTCTTCGGTAAGTTCCTGGCGATTGGCAAACTGTTGTCCCATGGATCCCGAAAGGAACAGCCACCACGCCTTTGGTTGCAAGCGGCCCACCAAAGCCTTTTAGCTGTAGGCCGATTCAGGAAGTCCCCGGCCCCCGCCCTGGCTTGAAGTGATCCGTCCGGGCCTGTACCTGTGAGGGCTGCGTCTTTGCAGCAAGTGCAGTCGCCAAGAAGCACCTGACAAAGACGGATGCATCTGCAACATACAGAGCAGGAAAGAGATCGATGGCAGGTGCTAAGATGCTCGCAAGACTGCACAAAGCTTCATTTGACCTCACTGACGCATGACGAAGCCAGACATCTCGATTCGGCTGCCGGGAAGGGACTTTCGGCTCAATCTTCGCGCAAGTCTGCATCCGTAGTGCTACCCAAGCGTTGCCAATGCCCAGCCCAAGCAGCATGTGTGCGAGAGACATCGAAACATACGGGATCATCTGGGGTGAGCTTGCCATTCCGGGTCTTTCCGGCTAAAGCTAGTCATTTCACTTCTACTGCTATCCTAAGCCTTTCAAGACTGGCAGCTGCAACATTAGCATCTCGCCCCTGGGAAGTAGTGGCTAAGTCGTGCTTCTCGGCCGATCTTATGTCACTTGTGGTCATGCCGGCTGCACAGCCCACAACGCCGTAGCTGCAGCTGAAACTTAAGCTCAGCCCTGTACACAGCAGCGTTGCAACTCAGTGTCGCCAGCATACTTGTTCAAGCAGCATGGCCCACAGTTGCACATGCGGCAGACTGCGCAGCTTCCACACATACATCCCACTAAGGGAGTGAAAGATAAACTTGAAGGTTCTGCGCCACACATCAGCTGAATCTCCTGCCAGTCAAAACCTGGCTCCAACACCGATTCGCACATGTGCTGCTTACAAAGCATTTGGCATCTGCGGGTATCTTGCAGTATTTCAGGCCACAGCGACCTTAGGAGCAACCAAAGACCAGCCGTACAAGCCCAAGGACAAGAAGATGGCTGTCACCTGATGCGGTCAGCAAGCTGCTGACAGCAATCGACATGAGATTCGTCATGCATCATCGCGGGCACCCGCAATGCATATGTTGTTGCGCTTGTCCTGCAAGGAGGCAAGCTTGTTTATGTTGCAGGAAAGCTTGACAGCAACTGAAACAGCCCTGCACACGTCCTTGGCGCAAGCGATGACGCTACGTAGAGCGCAGCAGCTGCATGAACGGCACAATCAGCACCGAAGACCCGTGCCTGTACCACGAGAGCTTTTCTCAATAAGTTTGCTCAAAACGTGCCATGCCGTTGCATGGCTAGGCGCGGGTGCCTCTGATGCAGTCATGGTCGTTGCTTCAGCCTGCAGCCACTCAACAGCACCTTACAGGCAACGGCAGCGTTCTCTGGCCTCCGCTGGTGTAGCCTCGTGCGGGTGCCAAGATGATTGATGGAACACTGTCCGAATCTTGTTGCAGCAGGCCTCACTAGCTGCCTCCGCTTCAATCAAGCTACGCGGGCGCGCTTCGGCCTGAAGCAGTCTGTTCCAACTTCCCTTTCGAGGGACACAACCCTTGCGCTTCAGGCAAGCACTTGCTGCCCAGCAGTCTCCTGTGACTGCCGGAAATGTTGCAACAGATGAGAAGCCGCACTTTGCTTCTAGCTGCAGCGCTGCACATCAAGTGCTCCTCCGTGTTTGATCCCCAGCCACCCACGCCCGCAGTGGTTGACAGCAGAGAAAATGCGCAGAGCACAAGGCCAGCCTGGGCTCCGGGGCTTGTAAGTAGCGAGGTAAAGCTAAAGCGCGCATCTCTTCATCTTGTGTCAATGTGCCTACTTTTGCTTCTCCTCCTCCTCCTCAACATGCACCATGCCTTCTCATTGCAGGGCTTAAATAAGTTGAAAAGATGCTTTAACATATTGTTTCTGCTGTGGAGGGAATCCGCACAACTTCAGCCACGGTCTGCTGTTCCACTTGCGCAGGGTCCTCTTCGATCATTTTTTCTTCTCTACCCATGAACCCACCCATGCCCCCCGACTCAGAAAAAACAATGCAAGCTTGTATCCAAAGCTGAAAAAATTTACCGCGATATGCACGCAACACGCACGCGAACACAGGTCCACGGCAGTGCACGTCTGCACAACACACTCGAAACCATTTGTGATAACGGCTTGCTACATGGCCCATGTGTGCCACATTTCCTGATGTCCGCAATTACCCCTACAACTCTACAAAGTCTGGCGTGCAAACACGCGAAAGCTCGTACTTCGGACGTCTGCATGCGCCTGCCCCTGCTCACACTGGAACTGTTGATTGGACCCCCTGGCCTTTCAGTATTGAAGCTGTCTACTGCCATCCAGTCGCTACTTTCCTACCGACTTTCTGGTGACTTCCTCACCCAGCCGCGCAATCTTTCCATTAGTGCAATGGACCAAGCAAGCTACCCCCTAGTGACTGCACCCCAAAAAGAGCACAACTGATGGGCATAGAGCAGGCAAGTTGCTGCTAGCTCGCTAGCTCTGAAGGGACACACGGCCCTGAACAATGCCCCACGCTGCAGCTGCTACATTTGAGGCCGATGGATCTGTTAATTCACGTGCGCAAGTACAGCTGTCTACTTTATGGCTCCGCCACGGTTTGCTCAGGTGCAGCCGCCACAGAGGGCAACATGCATTCCGACGAGGCAACACGTTAAGGCAAATGCTCGCCACTTCACATCCTAGCCTGC
The DNA here is from genome assembly GCA_905231915.1 of Symbiodinium necroappetens. Taxonomy (NCBI): domain Eukaryota; class Dinophyceae; order Suessiales; family Symbiodiniaceae; genus Symbiodinium; species Symbiodinium necroappetens. The sequence goes on from CAJNJA010077197.1 coordinate 20,397, forward strand.
GCGGCCCTATTGTCATGTGTTCATGTGGTCTGCTTGTGCCGGGGAATGATGAAACATTGTTCTTTCCCCCTGGCGACAAGCACCACTTCGTTGCTGAAAAGCGAAAGTATTCGCTTGGACTCTCGGACGTTCTTTTCTCTCATCCCGAAAGTCTTGGAGCGGTTTCCGGTCTGCGAACATGTCCACGACCACGACAGAACTGGGGTTGCAAGTCCAAGAGCGACTGGTGCGCACTCCCGATGCCGTCGAAAAGCGACAGCATCGCGACCTTGCCTGTTTTGTGCGCCGGTCTTTGAGTAAGAGTCAGGTAAGTAGTGGCTTATTCGACAAGGGATAGGCCCGTATCTGATAGGGGTCTATATGAAAAGGCATAGACACCTATCCCACCGTGCCTATCCACTAGGCCATAGACCCCTCTGGATAGGGGTCTCCCTGGATTCGGATAGCTACCTGTGCCTGGGGGGGCCCCTTGGCGACACAGGGGCCTATACATAGGGGGCTATGGTTTGGGGATAAACCCCTATGACGCGCATAGACCCCTGTCGTTTTCTCATGGGGGTCTATTGCCACCTTCTCCTGTCTGTGTCTCCCTAATGCCAATCTCGTGCAGGCAATAGGGTAGCAGCCATCAGTAGCAAAGCCAGAACGCGATGGTGTGAATACGCATGTGCGTATGCAGGATGCAATGGTGTGCATGCACATGCAAGAGAATACTTTGTTCTGCGTTAAAAATGGTGTGGGTATCAAGGCTGGGAGTTTCGAGGCTGTAGGCTCAGGAGCTGGAGCGCCTCTCATTCCGGTCATCATACATGTTCAACACGCCCGCTCATTTGGCGATAAATGTGCATCATATACCTTAGACACGTCCACAGACTTGGCGACAACGGTTCACGCCCCGCATTTGGCGACAGCGTTTCATCATATATCTGAAGCACACCCTCTTTCTTGGGATTCCGGAGCCTCATATGGCGATAACGGTAACGGTTCATCGCA
>CAJNJA010077208.1:421-21388 GCA_905231915.1 Symbiodinium necroappetens
TACTACTACCACCACGACGACTACTACTACTACTACTACTGCTAGGAGTTGGCTAGGAGAACAGCAAGAACAACCATAATAGCAACAATACTATCCACTTTTTATCTATAACGTAGGAACCTGATTAAGAAACCCTGGCCCAATAACCAAATACTGGGATTCATAATATATATATTATATATATATATATAATTAACCCTAAGAAAGACCCAGGGTTTCTAAATCAGGTTCCTACATTAATGTACTTATTTTACAATTATGCAATACTTCTTAATCGCTGGCAGGCTGCAGAGCAAGCCGAGCAGACGGCCGAGATGCTACGCCAATTGGATGAGCCGCTGTTCCAGGTCATAGCAGTGGATTCGTCACCGAGCACCCCACCGCCACCTCCTCCGAAGCTTCATCGGTGTGGTGGTAGGAATGTTAAGAGCAGTGAACTGTCTCCCGGAGGTTGGAGTCTTAGGCATGCCGAGACGAAGTGCCTAGGGGACACACAAGTTGACAGTCCTCGCCCAGACCATGGATTGGCTACAGATGAATCCAAGCCTATGGAAAGAGCTTTGCCTGCACCCCCGCCCAAGAACTTCGTGGATGGTACAACGCCTGAGTCATCTTTAGGATTGCCTTCGCATGAACCCGAACCGTCGCAATCTCCTATGCCACCTTCGCATGAACCCAAGCCTTCGCAATCTCCTGTGCCACCTTCGCATGAACCCGAGCCTTCGCAATCTACAGTGCCACCTTCCCAACCGGAGCCCGCAAACACAGTGAATACACAGGACTGCTACTTCTATTATTTGCCTTTACTTTACACGTGTTACAGGATCGAGCTAGATGGTTTGGGGTTTCTGCTTTCTTTATATAACATAGATTCTTCTCTATTCTTGTCACTAGTCACTAGTCTTTCGCAGGATCTACAGCCATCCTTGATTGCCGCCAGTGGTGGGAACCTGGTTTCTACTGGTGAGCTCGTACCCTTCAGTTCTGGTGTTGCCCCAGCAGCGAAGCCGGGCAAGGGCAAGGGGGGCACTTTGCCAGATGGCAAAGGCAATGGCACCGGGGCTGGACCACCCAGTGGGCATCATGAGCATGCTCCGAACATGGTGTGGGCCCAGGGCCCTGACGAAGCGCCAATGCTGGCAGTGGAGATGGAGTTCGATGATGAGGACAGCAGTGCCCCTGAACCCCCGAAAGAGTTGCCGGATATCTCTGAGGGGGCGATTTACAAACGCATGTGGCGACTGTTTCGCCCCCGAGCCGACGGCAGCTATCTGGTTCCAGAGTGTGTCGTTCACGAATACCAGAACAAAGAGACGAGACCAGGTGTCGTCCGGGCTTTCGAACGGTGCGGGTATGACGTCGTGCCTAATCTATGTTATTTTGCATACAATATATATCTTCTAAAACCTTGGCATCCCAGGCAAAGTTCGTCAAGAAGGTCAAGAAGACCGTGGAAGATGAGGAGGAGGTGGCGATTAACGAAGATTGGGAGTTCCTGACCGAGGAGGAGATGCAAGAAATGAACTGGTCGGAGAACCTTGCCTGAAATAGTTTCATCGCATTACCTTCGAATAGGATCCTGCCATAGATTCTGATTCTGAAGGGAACGCATCGCCGGTGTGAAGCTCCACTGCGAGGGCAAGAATGGCTTCAAGAGGACCGAGTATTATAAGAACAGTACATAACAAATCGATAGACTTGGTTTAGATTTTAGATATGGCCAAGCATGCTTCGCAGGACGACGCTGTACGACAACAAGACGATGTATTGGGCTAACACGAAGATTACCGGCACCAAGAAGAGACTGGGCTGCCATGCGAAATAAACAACTTCAGACAACAATTGTAGTGGTTCGAGTTCATGAACTTTCACCCTAAACCCTAAACTCCCAAACTCTAAACCCTAAGCCCATTTGAAAGCAAGCAACCTCCAAACACCAAATCCCTAAGCTTACGCCCAACATGTCGTGTGGTATTCTTTAGTCGTCAGATCCCAAATCTAAACACCCGAAGCTTAGTCCTCCACGCTGACAATTATGACACGATTGAACGAAGGGGCTTCGGTTCTGTGATTGGCTTTTGAGGCCAGGGTTCAGGGTTAAGGGCTTGGGTTTAGAAATTTTTGGTTGAGAAGTTGTGTGTGTGTGTGTGTGTGTTTGTTTGTTTGTTTGTTTGTTTGTGTGTGTGCGCGGGGGTAAACATAGGTCGCAGCTCACAGAGCCTCGGTTCGAGATTTTGTGTCACTAGTACTAACAGGGGTATGTAGAGTATACTACTAGTTTAAAGTACTAGCATATAATGGATTAGTACATATAAGCTTCAGGGTTCGAGGGTTTAGGGTTTTGGGTTTTGGGGTTGAGTCCGGGTTGAGTTGTAATGGGATTAGGGCTTGGGATGTCTTAGAGGCTATGAGCTTTCGATTGAACCCACAAACTCACAAGCCCCTAAGACCAAGTCCGAAACCAAAACCCTGAAGCTCACTTTGTCTTGTAGCGATTCCCCAAAGATCTTCCAGCCCTTCAACACCCAACCCCTATCCATGCATGACCTCTGAACACACGAGCTGACTTCAGATCTCTTGAATGTAAATGCCAAAGGGTAAAACCTTAATCGTTGTCAAAACAAAACCGACCCTAAACCCAACCCTGAAACCGGAAACCCCACAGGCCAAACTGCAAGTCCCATTGCTACAGGAAAACACACCGGTCCCTCGTCGCCCGGATGGTCGAGGCCGAAGAGGAGGGCACCATCGAGGACCAGGACTTGGTTATGGATTGGAGCAGGATGGATATGCAAGGTGCTTTCCCAAAAGCTGATTCACAGGGGTTTCTGATCAAGCATCGATTCGGAAGTCTAGACACAGGCATGCAACCTGATAGTTCCGAAAGCCTCCGTATCTCAATGTCTTACAAACATGGTAGTGTGGCTCTAGGCTTGAGAGAATACAGAACCCTAAGAACCCCTAAGCTACCGAATCGCATAACACTACATAGCCTGCCTATCTCGGTTGTTACTAGTCGAAAATCTCTAGAATCCGCGATACGATGGTCCTTGCATGTGGCGGTTTGCACACATCGCTGACTTGGTGTGTTTCTGGTTTTTAGAGATCTTAATTTGTGTAGGTTGGGGCTATGTCTTGTAGACGCTCGTGGCTAGACAGTGGGGTGAGTGTATGTTAGGTGGGAGATAGAGGGTTTCGATCTAAGAACAATACCCAGTCACCTGCCCAGGTGCTGACAGCAGCCTTCCAGCTCAGAGTCAGAATGGCTCGATTTCCTTGGAAGGGCTTGATAAGAAGATCTTACAGTGCTTCCCAGACCTGGAGAAGGCTTCTGTTCCCTCCGCCATCGTGCACAAAGCAGGTTCTGCTATCGAGAAAGCCCTTGCAAAGCTTGCAGCCCGTCAAACCGAGCTGAACGAGTGCAAGAAATCTGAGCTTGTGAAGAAGCCACATGTTTGCAAAAAGAGCATAAGCTTGCATTAAGCCCCCCAAGCTCACGCACCGTGCATGCACTTGAGGATGACGCTTCGAGTGGAGATGCTGCAGGAGGAGCTGCAGAAGGAGGATGCAGCGATGAACGAGGTTTGGGAGAAGGGCATGGTGGAGGGTTACGGTGGCGAGCAGCTTGTCTGTCGACATGGAAAATGAAGCTTTGCTCGAGGCTTCGTGCTGCCTCCTGACTTAAGGATCCAGGGCCAGCTTCGTCAAGCTCTTGTGAAGAACCGGAACTTGTCGGGGTCTTATTCTACAAGTCGTTCCTGCAGCCTCACGGGTTCTATCGTTCTTAGAAGTCGCTTCTTACCATTTCAGGTGTGTGCAGGCCACTCTGCTGGATCCCCGTGCCAAGTTCCTGGGCTTAACACATCCGTGTGATCTGGGTATCGGTATAAGTTTAGGGTCGGTGCTCTAGTAACTAGTAGGCATCAAAATCACATTGGTGTAGCCGCTATAGGGCTTGGTGCCCTTGGATACATTGGGTGTTTCGGTGTTGTCGGATGTTTTTGTGTGGGGTGGCTGGTATACTAATTCTTCCGAATATCCCCTGACCCTACAGCCTTAAAGCATAGCCATACAACTCCAACGATCGAACCCGAAATTTGTAACAACCCCAAAAGTGTTCTAGTCTCAAAACGAATTTACCTAAATCCCAACCCTAATCCTACCCTAAACCCCGACTGCACTCCGATGCTCAATGCTTCAAGCACGATCTAATCGACACTTTTAAAGCCCAAACCTCAAGCCTACGCACTCTGATTGCACCTCCAAGCTCACTCATTAAAACACGAACCACGTTTTAGATACTAAGCCCTGAAAGGAACCCTATATAAACCCCAAGCCTTCAGATGGCCTTGAAGGCTTAAGGGGGGAATCATGCCACATCTCGTTTCGCTTCAATCGTCAAAGCCCAACCCCTTAATCACTCAATCATAAAGCAATCTTAGTGTGTGCGGGTATCCCGATCCCTACACCTGAATTTCGTAGTGCCTTGAACAGACTCCTAAAGGGGTACCCGTGCCGAGGACCGTTATCTCCACGGCTGAAAAGATGGACAATGCTGGCCCTGCAGTCGAGACACCCGCCCGGAGCAAACGCGCCGGAGGTGAGCTAGATTCGCCTCGCCCCAAAGCCAAGGCTAAAGCTAAGGCGAAAGGAAAAGCAAAGGCGAAGTTTGCGGCTAAGAAAGACTAGGCTTTCACCAAAGGTGACTCTAGTGCCGTGCAAAGTTGCAGGCTGCTTTTTTCTGGAGATCAGGCATACAGACTATATGCATGGAGCTGGCTGCTGTGCGATCCCAAACATAAGTAACACGAGTGCTCCAGGATCAAGCTTTTGCCGAAAGTGTTAATTAAAAATTAACATGTGCGAACTTCGCACATCGATGGGTGCTGTGCTGAATCGTCTGAAATGTCAGAGGAAAGAACCGGATGTTTTTATCGAACCTCATGCCCGACTTCTGAGACTAGCCTCCTCGAAACCCTGCCCGGCCAGGTACACAGCCAGGGCCTATGCTACAGCAATGGGCTGAAGATTATGGTGATGGGGCAGGCTGCTCAGATCCCGTAAGCTTGCAATTAGGTCAAGGTTTTTAGGTTTAGCTGATACATACCGTAACAGCCTTGGAACTCGAGATGAACCATTAGCCCGACACGATAGTCTCAAGTCTCAAACTACTCGGGTTTAGGGGTTTAGGGTTTTGGGTTCCCGAAATGTGAGCAGCTTTTTGGTTTTAGCTTATATACCTTAACAATCTTGGAACTCGAGATGAACCATTAGCCCGAAACCTTAGTCTCTAACTACTCGGGTTTAGGGTGTAGCGGTTTAGGGTTTAGGGACCCCGTGCTCCCGAAATGTGAGCTGCACTTGGAACTCGACATGAACCATTAGCCCGAAACTTTAGTCTCTAACTACTCGGGTTTAGGGACCCCGTGCTTCCGAATTGTGAGCTGCTTTTGAAACTCGACATGAACCATTAGCCCGAAACCTTAGTCTCTAACTACTCGGGTTTAGGGTGTAGGGGCTTAGGGTTTAGGGACCCAGTGCTTTCCGAAATGTGAGCTGTTTTTGGAACTCGACATGAACCATTAGCCCGAAACCTTAGTCTCTAACTGCTCGGGTTTAGTGGGAGGGAAAACTACTCGGGTTTAGGGTTTAGAGATTAAGGGTTTAGGGACCCCCTGTGCTCCCGAAATGTTAGCTGCTTTTGCGAGATGGACCATTAGCCCGAAACCTTAGTCTCTAACTACCCGGGTTTAGGGTTTAGGGGTTTAGGGTTTAGGGACCCCCGTGCTCCCGAAATGGGACCTGCTCATCAGTGCCCCCATCCCCCCAATCTGAAAACATTGTCCTTAAACTGCCCTAGACTGTCCTATGACCCTGATTAAATACCTGCCCCAAAACTATGTACTTGCCAGAACTCTTGCCGCATACCCAAACATAATTATAACCTTTGTGTCTTGAAAGCTGCACAAGTATTCTAAATATCCGTGAGCAGTAGCCCTACAACCGCAGACGCCCACCGAAAGCGCCGGCTGCTTCTAATCTTGAACCTTAAGATCTTACAATGGTAGATGACAACCCAAGCCCTAAACCCCGCTACAACCCGATAGCCTTGTGTCCCTCAACAAAATGAGTCGCCAAGATCAGTGTAGAAGGCTTCGGACCCAAAGCATTAAATGCACAAGACCTAAGCATTCAAGGCGGGAATCCCCGAGATCTTATGTATACCCCAACAATAAAATGAGATCAAACGAAGTATCTAAAAGCATATGCTGACGATTCAAGTTCAACATCAAGTCCTAAAAACTAAACCTCTCAATCCTGAGCCCTAAGCCTAAACCCCCCAAACCCCAAACCCTAAACCTCTGTATCCTAGCTATGTAGGAGGGAAAAACCGACAGAGTGGGCTTTCTTTAGTCTAGCTTCCTATTCTTTCTTCAGGTTCCAGCCTCCTCGATCGCAAAGAATGTGAGAGCAGCCAGAACAGAAGGTCACGATGCCTTGGGTGCCAAGTTTTCCAGGGCGATGGCCGAGGGCAATGCTTCTAGAGATGTTCATGACATGTTGAGTACTTTCAACTTGGGGCTTCGGGTGCCAAGGGAGTCAATCACTTTTATTGCAGGGACTGGTGAGAAACCAATCCACTTGCCTTGGATTCGGCCTAGCCAATGGGTTGCTTACTTGGTGGGAAAGTGTCCAGCTTTGATGTTTGGCACTTCAAAACAAATTCCTCAGCAGCTCGAGGGATTTTGGGAGAGTTACCGAGAGTCTCACCCGGGACACCAAGTGTTTTCCTTTAGCAGCTCTAGACTACGTCGTACAATTCCTCTCCTCCTACACGGTGATGAAGGCAGGTATTTGAAACGGTCGAACTATCTGATCATGACAGTAGAGAGCTGCCTAGGCTCCGTCCCCCAGCCCAAGCAAAGTTGCAGTTGCAAGGATGACCCTGTTCTGTCTCGCTACACTGATTTAGATGTGGAGCCAAATCCGAAAAGAACGCGGGCATCCATGCAACACTGCAATTCGAGAGGCCACCCCTACCTGTCCAAGTTTCTGTGTTGTGGTATGGCTAGCTCAGAGTACAAAGAACACCCGGACCTGATGTTTGAAGCTTTTCGTTTGATCGCGGAAGACTTGGAAGTTCTTTGCACCGATGGAGTAGAAATCCCGGGCCACGGGTGCTACTACGGAGGTTTCTTAGGCCTGAAGGGAGACATGGCATTTCATCACAAACTCGGGCACTTGCTAAGATCTTACCGTAATTTGGGCCGGGACCAGGACATTCCGATGTGCCACTTGTGTTTAGCAGGAAGCGAAAATGTCCCTTTCGAAAGTGTCGAAGACACGCCGCCTTGGCATGAGACCTATTGTGTTTCAGATCCGTGGCCGGAGGACGACCCGCCAGACATCGCCAACATCCCGTTCGATCCGTTGTGTCGGCCGGCTATGTTTCGCTTGGACGTGTTTCACCTTTGGAAGGTGGGTCTCGGCCGAGACCTCGTGGGAAGTGGGGTAGTCGTTCTGTGCCTTTTAGGGTACTTTGACTTTCAAGATGATTGCACCAAGAACCTAGACGATCGCCTCGCCCGAGCCCACTCATGCTTCCGTCTTTGGTGCCTAGGATCACATTGCACTGCGGCCCTTCGGTCCTTTACACGATTAAACTTCAACTGCAAAACTCTGGATTTTTTTCCTTGGGCCAATGTCAAGGGATCCGACTGCACTTTACTTTCGAAGTGGCTTCTTTTCTTCCTTCGTGCCCAAGTGAAGCCAAAGCAAACACACAGACGATTGCTCCGAGCACTGCAAGATACATTGCAATCGTCCATAACCTTTTTCACGATTCTCCACAGTCACGGGCTTTGGCTTCCCCGCCATTGTGCTCAGCGAGCCCAGCATGCATTGTCGACAACAATCCGAGGTTTTATGTATTGTGCCATTTCAGCCAAGACAATGCAAATCAGAGCCTTTGGCCTCAAGCCTAAGTTTCACAGCTTGCATCATGTCAGTAAGGACATGTTGGAAGCTTTGAGGGGCGGTGCTGAACGGGTTATTTCACCATTGGCTTACTCGTGCGAAAGCAACGAAGACATGGTTGGCAAAATCTCCCGTTTGGCCCGGAAAGTTTCTGCACGCCTAGTAAACAAACGTGTTTACGACAGGCTCATGTTTAAAACCAAGGTGCTTCTTCGTAGGGCTGGCTTCTTGAAGCGGCAGCGGAAGCCATCGAAGCCACAGCCATAAACTTCGGAATTGTAGGGCCACTGTAAGGCTCAAGGCATTTATGGGACACCCTCAGTCTAAAGCCTATAATCTGATTCGTAATGCTGAAACTTTTGCTTGCTTCGATGAAGCCTTCTAGCTGGAGCAAACACCATCGGAGCAACTGCGCTGGTTGCCAAAAAGAGGCCGCTTTACTATCCAAGTGGGCTGAATCTGTTCGATAGACCTCAGTCTACGATCCAAGTGGGCTGAATCGGTTTGATAGACCTCAGTCTGGGCTGATCTAATCGTTGTGGTCTATAATTTTAGGGTTGGAGCAAGTGGCCTAAAATTAGGCACACCCCGAGGGTTCAGGTATACATACACACATACATACATACATATATATATACACACACACACATATATATATATATAGATATAGAGATTACAGGGGTTCAGGGTTCTGCTTTCGTCATGCCCGGGCTCAATTATATGCGCCTGATGCGCGTGAGACGTTGAAGTGGATCTAAGCCGGCACCAGGATAGATTACAGGGTTTAGGGTTTATGATTACATATGCATACATGCGCATGTATGTTGTGTACATATACCCATACACATATACACATAGACACGCACAGAACGACGAGCATTGAAACTAGTATTGTTCGTATTTTTTTAAAACCGGCGAGCACGAAATGGAGCTTTCCAAGAAAGGGCTGGGGCTTCTGTCCGGGGTTTATTGGTTTCAGATGGAGCTTCTACGAGTTTTTGCTGATATAGAGTTTGTAAAGATGCTCTACAAGGAGTGTAGGGTTACGGATGTTAAACGGTATTTAGCTTGATGTTGAGGCGACGTTAGGCGTTTCTGACTGGCGACGGTGATGGAACTGTTTGTGGTAGTGAAGAAGAGTTGACTAAGGACGGTGGTGAATAAGAAGATGAAGGTGGCGTGTCTCAGGCCAGTCTACCAGCTAAATATGGTGTTCGCACATGCCTAATATTTATGCCTGTGTGTTTTGTCGGTTGGTCTGCCTGGCCTGTCTCTTCATTGCCTGCTTCGCCTGTGCTTCAACAGCCGGAAGCTGTGCACAAAAGCTTGCCAATGACGAGCAAGAGATCCAAACGGAAGTTGATAGAATAAGGGATCCCAATACAAAGCCTAACAAGCAGGATCCATCTTGGCGTCGTCAAAGAACTTCGCAAACCTGTGCAGCCAGTCCCCAGTAGCCTTCTTGCCCTGTCGTATTGAAAGCTAAACTTGCGGTCCAAGATCTAATGCAAGTTAGAGTTAGGGCAATCCTGTGGGATATGGCTTCCGAGGGTACAAAGCCGCTACTTCTGTTCCTGCTTTACACCAGGACAAAAGCATGTGCAAGACGGAACAGCGGGTGCGCTCAACTTGAGTCCTCCTCGGGCCAAAGAACAACTTCACGACAAGGAACCTGCCGCTTAGGATTTCGGCACTCGAAATGTGAACTGTTATTGCGGGCATGGTGGCACTTCAGATCTCGGAGGTCGTGGTGCTGGTGCTGGAAATTTCGGTTTTGGGCACCGGGGACGATGACTATGATGGAACAAACTGGCAACACAGCAGATTGACCGTGGTAATGTGGAAATGGCGAGAAGGGAGGGTGATGATGATGCTGATGATAAGCGACCTCGTCACGCTGGCAGGTGGCATCGAGGGCAACGATGCGAATAACTGCGAATAGTGATCCTCAGCATGATGATGATGATGATGATGAAACTGCACGCACATACACACACACATGCATACACACATATATATATATACGAGCACAAAGCTCGAGCGCGGAACCACAAATACTGACCGGCTTACGGCTAAACTGAATACCGTGTTGAAGTGTCGGTTCATGTTACGGGACTGGACCCTCCGACAGCTCACAAGGGCTTAGGGTTTCAGGGATTAGGGCCTAGGGTGTTTTTGCTTAGGGTTTAGGGTTTAGGGTTTAGGGCCAGTTTAGGGCTTCGGGTTTAGGATTGAACCCAATTCTATGCCGGACGGTCTCGAAAGGGGCTTCTAGATGGCGATTCGACTATGGTTTGGGGGGGACTATAAGGAGGATCTTGCACATTCATTCTCCTAAACCGTATGTAAACCCCCAAGCTCCTAAACCCCTAAGCCCTACACCCTAAGACTGCCCAGGAAAACCTAGGACCTCTCCCTCGAGCAGCCGCCGCAGCAACTGGGAATTTTCCGGTCGCTTCAGTGAAGTAGCCAGGAAACCTTATAGGGTTTAGGGTTTATGCAGGGCCGTAGGGTTTGGCTTAGGGGTTAAGTGTTATATGATTTAGGGCTTTGGGTTTAGGTGCTTTCGGGTTCTGTCGATTTGAGGTTTCGGGTTTTGGGGAGTGCTGCTTCCAAGCCACAGTGAGTGCACCGATGCCAGACACTAGGGTTTAGTGTCTAAGGTTTTGCCGGGTTTCTAAGGGCTTTGGGGAAAACTTTCTGCCACAATAGTATGCAGAGTCTGCAGGTCAGTGAGAGTTTGTAACCCAGGGCCCCTGCACGAAGCCTGTGTCTCGTTTTGGTGTCAGCCGTGGAGAAATGCTCCTTCTCAATTTGGCGATGACTGTCGCCCAGCCCACTCTACTTAAAACGTCACCATCCCACCAAGGCCGATGTTGCAGATTATCTGTTGCGTAGGCCCTCATCGGAAAAGCATACGGTGCTGCAGAAGAACATCATTACACACTCGTCAGTCAACTGCCAGTGGTTGCTGTGCAAAACCACACATAACAAAACAATGCAGTCTGTGGCAAAGGCTTTACTTCCTTGCCCGAATCGCTAACAAACTACACCCAAACACACACACACACATATATATATATATACACACAGTTTCACTTACACTTATTACACTTGGTGATAAGTGTACTTGATCAAATTCACAAAAAATGCGGCGAAGCAGCGCACTTTCTGGCGGTAACCGCGCGCGGCCGCATCTGCGCAGGCCCACGCCGCTGCCTGGCGTGAATGGTGTCACTAAAACTTGGGTTTGAGGTATAGGGTTACTATTCGAGTTGATGCTTCGGTCAAGGCCCAATCATAGGTCAGTCGAAGCTTGGGCGAAAAGGTGAATGTTGCGGAGTCCAAGGTCTGAACATCTGCACCAGATAGACTGCCATAGGAAAGCTCACAAGCACGCGCACTGAGTAAGCTCGCTAAACATTGACGACCGCAGGTCCAGTTGAGGCTTTACAGCTTCAGATTTACACGGCCGGAAGGTGATTAACTAGGGATCCTGGAGTTCCCGTCTGAGCGGAAATCAAATGTGATGGCACGTTGACACGGTTTTACGAAAGCTCCCGCACTACTACGACGACAACGACTACTACTACTACTACTGCTGCTACTACTGCTGCTGCTGCTGCTACTACTGCTGCTCCTGCTGCTGCTGCTACTACTACTACTACTACTGCTACTACTACCACGACGACGACGACTACTACTACTACTACTCCTAGTACGACTACTACTACTACTACTACTACTACTACTGCTGCTCCTACTACCACTACTACTACTACTACGACGACGACGACTACTACTACTACCGCTACTACTACTACTACTACTACTACTACTACTGCTACTCCCACTGCTGCTGCTGCTGCTGCTACTACTACTACTACTATTACTACTACTACTACTACTACTACTACTGCTGTTATTACTACTGCTACTGCTACTGCTAGTGCTAGTGCTAGTGCTAGTGCTAGTGCTAGTGCTACTGCTACTGCTACTGCTACTGCTGTTACTACTGCTAATGCTAATACTAATCTGCTACTGCTACGAACACTTCTTCCACGAAGAATGACAGTCAGAACCATTATTGTCACAACAGTACAGCCATCCTGAGAACAACGCTTTTCGCCTTTTCGCCTATCTTATGTTTGCGAGACGACAATGCCAAGGACGACAACAGCTAGGACTCCGATCGCAACTGTCGCTGCCCGTACTGTTAGTGTCAGAACTATGTGCGATTCATTGCAAGGTACACGAACGACAGCATAGATTCCGAGAACAACAGTGAGTTGCAAAGGCCTGTGGCCGGCATTTTCGTGCTAAAAAGATAAGTCGGTGCTGTGACCCGCCCACACTCCTGGTATGTTGCAACTTTTTTCACGAGCAAGTCCGAATCCAACATAGTTCTGCCTCCAAGTGCTGAGCACAGCGTCCTGCTGTGACTTCTGCCCATGCAGCCTCGCTGGTGTCAGCACTGCTTCGGCTTATGAAATGCAAATCGAAGCAGGGAAAAGAATCACTTGATGGGGTTTCACTCCGAGGCGCCGCAAACCGTAAGCTCTAAACTCTGTAACCCTTTCTTGAATCCCAATAATCCTGGGTCATGAACCCGGCTTGGGGTTTCAGGATGTCAGGTTTGAAACCGGTATTCCGCCTCGAAGTCCTTCGCGCAGTCTGCGGCTGCGACCTCTGCGAACGAAGCCTGGAGGACGCGGGCACGAGCGCTTTTCCCGGTACATGGCGGAAGGTCTCGGGTCTGGGGCAAGTGAACTGCAGATCAAGTCAGCTTCATGTCGCGAAAGGGGTCTTTAGTTTTGCATTCAGCAAAGTCGGTCAAGTAGTAGGTGGTAGTAGTAGTAGTAGTAGCAGTAGTGGTGGTGATCGTCGTTGTCTTCGTCGTCGTCGTAGTGGTAGCGGTATTGGTGATGGTGGTAGTGGTAGTCGTAGTAGTCGTAGTAGTGGTGGTAGTAGTAGTAGTAGCAGTAGCAGTAGCAGTAGCAGCAGCAGCAGCAGCAGCAGCTGCTGCTGCTGCTGCTGTGGTAGCAGTGGTAGTAGTGGTGGAAGGGGTAGTGGCAGTGGCAGTGGCGGTGGTGGTGGTGGTGGTGGTGGTGGTAGTAGTAGTTGTAGTTGTAGTTGTAGTAGTAGTAGTAGTAGTAGTAGTAGTAGCAGCAGCAGCAGTGGGAGTAGCAGTAGTAGTAGTAGTAGTAGTAGTAGTAGTAGATGATTGTAGCAGCATCCATCGTAGTGATAGTGCTAGTGGTCGTGGTAGTGGTGGTCGTAAGTCGTAGTGCGTCGTAGCAACATGTCTTCACAGGCCAAAACAGCCGGAGCAGCAGAGGGCAAACAAGATGCAGCAAGTCAGCTGCAAGCAGAGCAAGCAAGCGCTGGGAAAGTAGTAAGTAAGGTAGGCTAAGGAGGGGCAGCTGCCTGCAAAACCAGGAGCATGAGGAGCAACAATAGCACTGAACAGCAAACTATTATGCCCCTTTGGGGCAGTAGACTTCTAACTCGATCCGTCAACAAGCAGCATCCCAGCACCTCATTCGGATGTCGGGGACATTGGAGTGCCTCGACGAGGCACCTGATGGTGGTAAGGACTTGGAGTTTCTTGTTCGGGTTTAGGGCTTCGACTCGAACACTCGCTCAAGGCTGGCATGGCGTTCGGTGGTCTGAGCTTGCTACTGTTTGGGGTTTAGGGTTCAGGGGCTCTGGTCCAGGTGATAGCTCGGATGCATAGAGTCTGCATCGGCTGCAGCTATGTTCGAAATGGGATCCCCAGTCAGTCAAAAAAACCCCCAAACCAGGAAAACCCTACCCTGCCATGTCAGGGATGCACATGGTGCAGAGTTCCCAGGTTTAGGATGCCAAGTTTAGGATCGGGGTTCATATGAAGACAATCTTGCCACAAATGACTACGATTTCAAAAATAGTATTGTTGGGCTTTCAGGTATGCGGGCGGGGCTCAAGTTCTGTGTTTGAGGCATAGGGATCAAGATTTGGGAGGATGCTAGCCTCGAGTGTACCTGTAGCAATGAAAGCCTACCTTTTAGACATAGAGAAAACAGAGAAGGAACCCGAAAAAGGTGGGTTTTTCGGCTCCCTAGATCCCAAACAAACATCAACCCTTCATCAACTCTATCAAAGGCCCTAAAACCCTAAACCCTAAACGACTCCAAAAGCCCGGCACCCCGGAAGCCTCGTCAGGAAGTCGAGGGATCGTTGCCGAATGTCTGTCTCGCCACTGACGAGGCTGCCATTGCTGTCCATATCGACGTGACGAAAGATCTGGTGCCCGAGTTTAGGATGTAAAAACAAGGCGTTTGATAATTACGATGGGGCTTTGGGATATGTTATAACAGAGCAGTATAAGTGGATATCATTTCTAATTCCAGACCCCTGTACTAAGGCCGCGTGTAATCCAACCCTTTGGTTGATTTTTCAGTTTTGTGCTGCGAAGGCCTCTAGACCCTAAACCCTAAGCCCCTGTCCAGTCTCATAGCATTTCAATTGCCCTGCAGCTAAACCCAAGGTCTCATGTGCGGTGAGAGGTGCCCCGGACTGCTGTAGTCCTTGTGCTGCACTTTAAAACTCGTTTTAGGAAGTTGGGCTATCATCAGGCTGTTGAACTGTTGCGTCCATTTCTTTTGCTACTTTGATACACGACACAACTTCTTGCTGATTGTGGAACCCATGCGTGGATATTTAGGTCGCGGGTGGTTTCGGGAGAGGCTGCAGATTCACCGCAGATCATTAGGCTCCCTATAGACTTGGGTATAGGGTTTCATAACCGAACATGAATGAAACTTCTAAGCGATCAGTTTACGTTGCACTGTTGAGGAGAGTCGACAAGTCTCCCGGTTGGAGTCTGAGGCCTTTTGGACTCTAGGACTACTTCTGCGTTGGCGGATGCCCGCCCAACGAACTTGGACATGAGACCGGCGTGGCGAGGCTGTCTTGCAACTGAAACAGTGACTTACCTCACAAGTGCTCTTAAAGGCATGCCCGGTCTAGCACTTTAAGCCCAGGATCTCAATGAAGCGAGATTGCTTGTGGAAGCAGCGCGCGGTGAAGACGACAGTACTTCGGGCTGAGAGTTCCTACTTTACGGAACAGACTCGGAGCACATCATTCTGGGGATTCGGGTGGGCGATCACAGCTTACGTGAAACCTTCTCTTATGCCTGGCTCCAGACTTAAGAAGCCAGTTTAGCAAAAGGCTACTCGTTAAACGTTCAGAAGGTGTGGGTTCGCGGGGGCTAGGGACACGGCGCGAAATCGCTCCGCGGTGTTCCTGGAATAGGCTACTATAAGGGGCCTTAGTAACTAGAATAAATAGGTTTTTGGTGTATATTATCCTATAGTTGTATGTGTGTGTATATATATATATATATTTTTATACATATCTATATATATATATATCATAGTAATAATAAGAATACAGATTTCAGGTAAGCCAGTCGAAAGGAAGACATAACTCAACAGGAGACTGCTGCCCAGGCGCATCGGGACAGGGCCCTTGACTGCTCCAAGCTAAGGGGGAACTCCGTGGTAGGGTTTAGGGGTTTAGGGTTTATGGTATAGGGGTTGAGGGTTTTAGGGTTGAAGTTTTAAGGGTTTAGGGTTTAGGCTCTCAGAATCATCGGAACCATCAAACCCTAAACCCTAACCCCTAAACCCGATGTAGCCCTGCACCATGAACCATGATTGAAGGCCTGTCCCAACTCAAGCTTCTTGGGGCAGGGCAGTGTCCTCCTGTGCCCGCCTAGGCTTCAGAAATCATGGCAAATGCATCCAAGTAGTTTTCTTCGTTGCCGACTTCATAAGCGTAGAAAAGTGCACACTTTCAGTTCTATAAGAGATCATATTATCTATAAGGGGTCATGTTATCCCAAAAAAGCTTAAATTGTAGTAATTCAGCTACTAAGTTTTGACAGATATCAGGCTTGGAGGAGCAGGGTCGCACAGTTTAAGGCTCATCCCAAACCCGGCCCTAAACCCCAAACCCCAAAAAACCCTGTGACGAGTCCGACAAGGGTTTCTGTGGATTTATGTGCCGTCAGCATCTAGCTAGATTCTTGCATGCTGCGTTCTCCTTAACTTTCAAAACAATCACAAAGACCAAGCACATCATAACAGACGCCTAAGACCTTTAAAACTCCTAGCTTGCCCTGTCGGCCTTGACAACATGTTCCGAAATAGAATGATCCTAAGCCAGCCGAAGCAGAAATACAATTCCGGTGGCCACAAATGCTAGATAATGCCTCAACTTGTGATGTGTGCATTCCCGCAGAGAGCCGATTTTGTGCATGTACTATTAAAAAACTCGGATAAATCTCAAAATGATGTTAAACCAAAAGCAAAGCCGGATTCAGCCAAAACGCAACACATATCCGGGCTGCAAAACGGACCTCAAACACATCAAAACTGGGAGACAACTCAAACGGGCATTGTTTGAATCTGTGTCTGTTTTGTCCATGGAATTTGGCCTCAAAGCCCTTCCCAAGGCCCTAAAATAAAACGTCAACGACTCGTGCTGCGGTTGCTAATTGAATTGTTGGAATCGTTGCTGTCTTTGGTTATTTCTGATCTCTGGTTTTGATAAATGTTGACTTTTTGGTCAATTGTTAACTGTGTGCTTTACTCGTTCTGTTTTCAGACTTTCTGTCTTTGCATCTTTCTGCGCCGTAGTGGGTTTTTAGTTTTCGGACCAGAACCCTTCCGACCGGCCTGCAAACCTCACAGCCCTAAACACTAAACTGTCGACCCTAGAATTCTACAGCCTTGGAACACCCACCAAACCTTGTACCCCAAAGCAGCCCCTAAAGGCTCCCAATGAACCCTAAACCCCTGAAAAAGAGCGCTCTTCGGTGCCCGGTGCCGACCAAAGCACTCCCACGGCCTCAGGTGCCTCAACAAGACATTCTAAAAACCCACGAGCTCGAGGTTAGAGTTTAGAGGTCTGTAGGGCCTTAGAGAAACATGGTATCCTTGCGCCGGAGTCACGCTAATCACCGTACCGTTCCATTGTTATCGGATTCCCTTCGGGGGATTTGGATCTCAACAGCCGTTCTCAAAGGAGTGACTTAAACCGTGCCGACCTTCAGCGCAGGTGCTTTCAGCAGTCTAAGGGCAGTTGGAAGCTCAGGCTGCAGGGGTGATAGCTAAATTCTTCGGGTTAGGGTTCCGGGTTTAGGGATTAGGGTTTAGGGGTATTTCCACGGACCTCTGAGAACCTCGAGGATCTGCAGCACCTTCCCAGCTCTAAGCATGCAAACCCTACAGGATCTTCTCTGACTTCACAACATCCTCCAAGTCCAGCGTCCACCTCAACCCCCTAGCTAAACTGCCCTTGAAGACTAAACCACAACCCTATGCCAAAAACCCCTGCGCAACCCTAAACATCTTAGTCCTAAGCCGCAAACCCCAAATACCCTCAACTGGGTCTGCTGTGGGGTTTACCTATAGTTTCCATTGTGGCTCCATTTTTAGGTTTAATAAATTTTAACTTCGGGATCCTACAGGGTAACCCCAAGACGGAATTTGAATGGAGACTATGGGTAGGGTTACTCCCAAATAGAAATGAGACCCTAAACACAACTCCAGAGGGGGTCCATGGCCATGACCAAGGCAACCCTAGCCGTAGCCCTTAACCCACATGAAGGAACATGTTCATTCCGAGTATCTCGTATACGCCTTATAATAATCACCACATGATAGACACTCACCAATGTTCCGCAGGAGCCTTATACCCAACCATGAAGCCAGAACCCCTCAACCTGAAATCCTAAAGCCGTAAATGTTCCCGGAACCCTAAACCCTAGCCCAACAAAACCCTAGAACCCTGAAGACCCACACATGGCCTTGGGATGACGACGGTTTCCGCGCGCAGTGATCGCAGCCGCTGCGGATCCCAGGCCTGACCCCCACACACAAGCCTTAATGTCGGCATAATCCGTGTTGTTTGTGTGTGTGTACGCATGCACGAATGTGCATGCGTGCATGCATGCATGGATGTATACATGTATGTATGCATGAATGTGTATGTGTATGCATATGTGTACAAATATAAAAAATATATATATATATATAAATAAATAAATAAATAAAGGCCCCCCCCACACACACACATATGTATGCATGTATGTATGTATGCATGCATGCATGTACGTATGTATGTATGCATGCACAAACACACACACAAACACACACACACACACACTCTCTCTCTCTCTCTCTCTCTCTTGCGGGTAAATTGATTTGACTAGGGGGCAAAGTAGCAGCATCTCGGTCACGGATTTTGGGTGTAGGGTGTAGTAGTTAAAACGAGCCGGGGCGTTGATTAGGTTCCGACACTACTTAGGTTATCTGGGTCTACGTAGCTTTATAACCCTTAACCCTGAGCCCTACAAGCCCTAAACCACTAAACGTCTAATTTGGTAAATTTAAACTAGTAGCAACATGAGGGGCAACCATCTCAAGGCCGGGCTCCATAGGCCTAAATCAACTGCAGAGCAAGTCAGCAACTTGCAGTAATGTGGGTAAGTGCATTTCTTGCTCTGGGTGAGAGGCAATAACTGCTCTGGCGACTCGTTGCAATAAGAAGCAAGTTTCGGTGACCATATAAGGGGCATCTCTTTCTGCCTTCAGACATACACATGTATAAAGCTAATACAGTCAACACACAACCCTGTCTGAGGGCTCCCTGGAAAACCCTCTGCGATGCGCTTGAGGACAAGCCCATGGATTTGAATCTGAAGCCCCCAGCTCCACCTTCTACTGTTTGCCGTAGGGAGTTGTACATACAGTCTACCGATTACAAGAAATCCCTAAAACTTGCTACCACTGAGCCTAAGAAAGCCCCATAATACATAGCAAGGATCGCCTCGAAGAGGAAGCTGCTGCCCCCACGCTCATCCGACTCGCGCCGGAGGATCTGAAACCTCAACTTGAGGTGATGCGTTTGAGATCTGTTGGATATGGGATTCAAACTTTCGGCTTAGGGTCTCAGGGTTTTTGGCCTTTTCGCATCCGCGTGCGGGACTCTAAAATAGAATAGGAGATGCTAAATTCCTGATTACAAGAACTGCCATTTAAGCTACCCGAGTTTTCTGAAATCTCTGTTTTGCTGCTTTAACCCGGTGCCGTGCAGGAGGGGATCTGCTCGGTGGTAAACAATGACATGTATCGGCATCGTCACAGACCAAAGTGCCTTTGCAACTATAACCGCAAACCATAAAACTACACAATTGCAAAACCATAAACCCTAAACCCTTACAACAGGCCTACTCTGTGCTCCCAGGGCCCCTGCTTGGCACCCTCCGGCAGGTACCGCTGCCAGGCATCCTAAGGAGTAGGACTACGGCCGGCCAGTAATTACGGGCATCGGGCATGGGATGCTCTACAGTCTGGCGATCCTTATCAGTTCATATAGACTTTAGGATAGCTACACCTCCATGTTGTAGAAACCTGTATACTTGACGCTCTTTTCAAGCCATGCTGCTGCCGCATGGCCGTGCGTAGGATTCGTGACTGCAGACCCTAAACCTTCGACCCATCCTACATCCGAGGCCCTAAACCCTCAGCCGCAAACTTTATACACGGTTTAGGGTTTAGGGTTTATAAGCCCGATCAGGTGTTCTGCCCTGAACCCCAAAAGCCTTGAACCTCACAGATTGATCGTGAGAGGTTCGATGTTTAGACTTTCTACTCTGTAGACTTAGGGCTCTATGGCTTCCTGCAATCAACCAGAATTCCAAGATCTACAAGCGACGTGTAATAGAGGGGCTGCAGCAGTTGAGGCAGGGTTGTGTGGTATATTCTTACATCGCAAACATCACAACGCAAAAAAAAAAACTACTGAACAATGTAGGAAGTTAGACTAAATTCTTTCGGCGTCGAGCTTCCTTGTGCGCTTGCAAGGATCACCAAACCAAAAAAACAAAGGTCCCATATTGAGGTCTTCTGGTTTCTCTCCCTTTGAAATTACAATCAGCACTGAGAGGGGCTGAGGGCTTGGACTTGCTGCAACGGTTTGGGGTTTAGGGTTCCAGCTGGGTAGGTAACACGTTGGAGGCCCTGCAGGCCCTTGAACTCGTCAGCATGCCACAAAACCCATACTAAGCAGCCATTTCTTCTCAAAGGCACCTTCCATCACAAGGGGGATTTGGACTCGGACTCTTCTTCATGCTCGGGGTTGAACTTCAGGGTTGTCTGGCTTCCTGCTACGTTTTACGTTTCACGCGGCTTAAGGTTGCGGCTAGTCGTTGGGTTGTACCCTCTACGCGATCGTTGCATGTGTTTGTGGTTCCGCTTGCAGCATTCCCGACCCTGTACACGGCAACTGAATTTATCTTTGCTTCTCACCAGGGCCTACTGCATCAGAAAATTCCTGGACTGTCCAACGTCAACAAGCGAGACCTACAATACAATGAACCTACTAGTAGGATTAGTTATGCTTCGGTGTACATCATGTACTGTATCTTGAGGGATCAAAGGGGAATTCCGGGAATTGATCAGACAGATTTTTTCAACCGGCCGCACCTGCTGGCTGCAAAGCTGCCTTCGAAGAAGTGCCGCGCGCATGCAGCTCCTCGAGGCTACACCCCAGCGAGGTAGGGTTTAGGGTTTAGGCCCAAGTTTAGGGCTTCAAAAAGGATTCTGTCGAATTGGAAAAAGGGTGTTGGTGTACTGGTAGCTGTGATTTTTGTCGATGGTGCCGGTGGTGCTGGTGGTGGTGGTGGTGGTGGTGGTGGTAGTGGTGGTGGTGGTGGCTGGTGGTGGTGGTGCTGGCGGTAGCAGTTGTAGGAGTCGGAGTAGGAGCAGGAGTAGGAGTAGGAGTAGTAGTAGTAGTAGTAGTAGTAGTAATAGTAGTAGTAGTAGTCGTGGTGGTGGTGGTGGTGGTAGTAATAACAATACTAGTAGTAGTAGTAGTAGTAGTAGTGGTGGTGGTGGTGGTGGTGGTGGTAATTATTACTAGTAGTAGTAGTAGTAG
>CAJNJA010077219.1:0-21388 GCA_905231915.1 Symbiodinium necroappetens
GACGACGACCACGACTGCTACTACTACTACTACTACTACTACTACTACTACTACTAGTACTACTACTACTACTACTACTACTACTACTGCCACTGCCACTGCCACTGCCACTGCCACTGCTACTACTCCTACTGCTACTCCTACTGTTACTGCTACTGCAACTGCTGCTGCTGCTGCTGCTACTATTACTACTACTAATACTACAACAACAACAACTACTACTACTACTACTACTAATACTACAACTGCTACTACTACTACTACTACTACTACTGCTGCTACTACTACTACTACTACTAATACAACAACAACAACTACAACTACTACTACTACTACTACTACTACTGCTACTACGACGACTACGACTACGACTACGACGACGACTACTACTACCACCAACACCATGTCATCCGAGCATTAGCTCTTGCTGCTCCTAGCCTTAGCACCCTAAATACTTGACTACTAGTACAAAGCCTTTAGAGCGACTAACTTAACGGAACCCTGAATCAAGACCGGTTGCAAGGACTTGGCGAAGATGGTCCTTCGCCCACTCGCTTCCACCAGCCCTCTCACACTTGGCAGAGGCCCGGAAATCGCAAAGTTTGGATTTCAGAATTTAGGGATATTGGCTTTGGGGTTTTAGGGTTAAGGGCTGGCGCCGTTCAGGCATTGCGAACATTAAGGCAAAGGGGTCTAAGTGACATTTCTCAGATGTATTGTTCAGATGCGTCCGCACAAGTACGCACCCGTACAGAACACGATCACGTACGTGTGCATGTGTGTATATTATGTACATATTATAGGTTTATACGTGTTAATATGTGTGTACAGACAAGTAATGGTTAAAGTAAGTACACAAGGCAAATAAAGGTATAATTATTATAACATGTTTCCCCAAGCAGTTCGGCAATTCTGTGAGGTTCACGTTCAAAGTAGAAGGATTTGCATGCTTTTCGCAAGCCCGCTCTGGCCACGTTTGTGGGGAAGGCCGAATTCTTTGGTCTCACATGTTTGCCATCGAAAGGCTCGAAATGTTTGAAGTCATGGCAGAGCCAGACGATGCCACACTAGTCGGCTCTTTTAGCTCATCCGCGTAATCTTCTGATCCGCAGTGTTTTGGAGTTCTATGCCGGTCGTGCAACCCTAAGGCTTAAAGCCTAAACCCTCCATATAAAAGCCCTAAACCCTACAACCCTAAACCCTATAGCCCTAAACCTTAAACACTACAACCCTAAACCCTATAACCCTAAACTCGAAACCCTAAACCCTAAACCCTATAACCCTAAACTCGAAACCCTAGGATGTCTCTTCTGCAGGCTCAGGACGAAGCCGAACATCTGCAAGAGAAGCGCCAGGTCTCTCGGAGAGGAAAATTCGAGGGCTTCAGGATGAGGGTTTATAGGGGCTTAGGGGGTGTAGGGGTTTAGGGTTGACTTAGGGTTTGGGGTTCAGGGGTGTAGGGGTTTAGGGTTTAGGGATTGGGGGCTTCTCTGGGGTTTCGGGTTTGAGGGTTTCGGGGGTTTCCGGTTTAGGGTTGTTTGACATGGGGTCACCCTTTGAGTATCAATTTCCGACGGCGATTTATGCAAGCAGCGAGTGTTTGTTAACTCGCGCCAAGATAGGAATCCTTACCACGAAACCCAAAGCCCTAAACCCGAAGCCGAAAAAGCACACTAAACCCTAAACCCGAAACCGAAAAAGGACACCAAACCCCAAACCCGAAACCGAAAAAGGACACTAAACCCTAAACCCGAAACCGAAAATGGGCACTATACCCTAACCCCGAAACCGAAAAAGGATCACTCCTCCTAGATAATGGCTGGCATGGGGGGGTGACCCCCCTGCCGCCAGCCATTAAAATGGCTAGCGCCCCCCATGAATGGCTGGCATGACCTTGTATCTTTGACGATGTTCGACGTAAGTATCCGCAGACAAGGAACACGCATGGAACATCCCTGTCATTCGGAAATCATCGGAAATCGCTTGCTCCTGACCTCTGCTTGCGACCGCCTGCTCCAAGGGGAGAGATTGCGAGCGAGGTAGAGATGTGGACTTCAGACGGATAGTGCTACATGACATACAGAGCGACAGCAGATAGCAGCAGACTGTTGCGGACCATGTACAAACTCTCGACTGCACACATGGACAGTGGAAGCAGAGCAGCAATAGATAGCAGCAGACGGTTGCAGACATCTCACATCCCTCGACCGTCATTCCTTTTTAGTTTGCTCCCTCGTTTGCAATCGTCCGGAATTCGCGACTGGATTTCAGAGACATTCGTGATCGCCTGATCATGTGTCCTGGCACCGAAGATGTAAATTTTCGTTTCTGTCTTAGTTTGTTTTGGTGCAGTCATCCGCTCGTGTCTCTCTCCGTTTGAGTAAATTTGAGTGAGGCCTCCCAAGCAGACGAAGTCCAAAACCTCTGGCGAGCAACAGCCACTTGGGGCGGTGAGACCTGTGATGCGACACGGGGAGATGTCGCAGTGGGTCGCCACCCTGCCGAATCAGGTGTAATTTTTTTTGCTGAAGCATCAATACAGCAAAATTTTCAGTCAGAGGGCGCCGTACAGAATCGAATGGCGTTTGTGAGGTGTGCTATCCTTACTCGGTCACCTCTAGCTATGTGGCATTCACGCCTCCCGACCGATATGATCTCGCTGAGGAGCTGTGCCACGACTGCAGATTGGGCTGTGATGCTTGGTGGTGCTAACAATATCTCTGCGCACTGCGGTTCTGAGGCTGGGAGTATGCCGCCTTCATCCGAATCTCACTCGTCAAGAGCTCCGTGATTCGTGTTCCTTGCAGCATTGAGGAGACGGCAAGCAGCACGTAGCCGACATCAGCCGACTCAGCTTGTGAATCAGGCAAAACCTTTCGTGAGAAGCCAGTGGCGGTCAAGGCCATTTGTATGAGGAGGGGTTGCGGTTGTCGTGTGTTGGATGCTACCTTCTCGCGGCACGGAGGATGCTCGAGGTCTTTCGGTGTAGGAGTAGCCCCCTCGCCATGTTGTCTGTGGTTCGTCGTGCGCGGCTGTGGGCCGTGTCTGTCCTAGAGGCTAGGCGGCAAATGGCAGCAA
Source organism: Symbiodinium necroappetens (assembly GCA_905231915.1). Classification (NCBI taxonomy): domain Eukaryota; class Dinophyceae; order Suessiales; family Symbiodiniaceae; genus Symbiodinium; species Symbiodinium necroappetens. The sequence continues at coordinate 3,079 of CAJNJA010077219.1, forward strand.
CCAGTCAGTCCAGTAGGTCTGCGTCATGCCTTGCCTGCAACCCTTCTAGGATCGGATAGCTTTGCCTTCTCCTCCCGGCTCGAACGATGAGGCGCACTGTCCACGCATTGTTCTTGCGAACTGCCCCGAAACCTTAAACCCTAAACCGTGGGTGACCATAAACAGGCTTGCTACGCATACGCAAACTGCGGCTCGCGTAGCTGGACCCCGACAACGGAGGCTCTGCAGAACTGATAAGCTGTATTCTTGTGCATCTCAGGGCTACTTCTTGCATACAGGCAGTGGAGAGTTCTGCTGCTTCAGAGGCACCTTTTTTTTATCAAGTCAGAAACCGGTCCAGAAGCATCGTCGTCTTTCCAGGCATCGCCGTTTGTTCCTCGAACTCCGACAGAGCTCGGGCGTGGCTCTCTCACGCCCCCCGGCACGCCTCCTTTGTCCCTTCGTTCTATGTATACTCCTCAATCGATTCGACGCGGAGTGGACATCACGGCCGGAACCTGAGCTCAAGACACCATGTCGCTTTTTTTTTTCGGAAGTGGGCATGCTTATAACCTGTTGATCCGCGGCAAGCACGCAGGATCAAAGACGTCTGCTTCTGTGAACGGTGTTGCATACTCTGAAAGAGTATGGGGGAAACTTAGCATGGTCGCTCCAATGTCAGATGTGAGCCACTGGTTGAACTTCTAAAAGAAGTTCACTCGAATAGCCCCGGGGCTCTGCCGACTGCCTGAAGCGGCTTGCGTGATGGTGTGCAGGGGTGTGAAAAAGACTGAGTGTATTCTTGATTTCGCAAAAGCCATGCAGTTGAGGTACTACATGCTTGCACGAGGGACTTAGGTGGGGGGCCCTCACCAGCCATTTCCAAATCCAGGAACAGCCAACCCAGAATGGCTGGCAGGGGTCAGGGAGGTCTAGGAGCTTAGAGAGGGGTTATGAAAAAGGACACTAAACCCGAAACCGAAAAAGGACACTAAACCCTAAACCCGAAACCGAAAATGGGCACGAAACCCTAACCCCGAAACCGAAAAGCGGACTGTAGATCCAAGAACCAGAAGCGAACCTAGAACCCTACCTTGCTCTGCTGACCTCTTGCTTCTGCGCAGCGTTGGTTCAGCTGAGGCTCTGCGAGGAAAGCCCGGCTTAAGCCTTCTCTTCAGGCCGGTTCTGGTTGGGGTATATTCAAAGGAGTAGACTTATACTGTAATACAATCTTATACACATATAGACAGATACATGTATGTATATATATATGTATGTATATATATATATACACACACCAATTTTGCGACCTATGCGGATATATATAGACAGACAGTTAGATGTTAGATGGATAGAGAGATAGGTAGACCGAGAGATAGGCTGACACGGGCGATAAAGGGCTGTATGACAAAAAATAGATATTCATGCAAGTTGCAGCCCCAAAACCGCTCGTCATCTGTAAGGAACACTGAACGCACGGGGCAGTAACGTGGTCGAGCATTTGCACATACTCAGAGTTTCAGATATTAATATGAACATACATAAAGACATATAGATAATAGGTGTCTATATAAATATAAATACAGACATCTGTTCGTATTCATTTTCATTTATCATGTGTCGTATATGTGAATACATGTGCGTGTATATATATATGTGTGTGTATGTGTATGTGTATGTGTTTATGCATGTGTATATATATATATATAGAAAGAGAGAGACGTAGGCATAAAGGTTCAAGTTAAGTCCGAGTCCTGCAGCTGCCACGAGACAGTTGAAAGCTCCACCGCAAGCCTGAGGTGGGAAGCTGCCTTCGTCTTCAATGTGAAAGGCGCCCTGCTTCCCCCATTGTTGCGTACAAGGTCTTCGGGGTCTCGGGTTTGGGAATTCGCCTGAGGTATTCTTTCCGACATTGCGGCGGATGTGATTGGGCCCATTCATCTGGTGGAGTCTCGGCTTCTTTTGGGCGTTTACACGTTTCTGGGCACCTCTGGGACTTGACATTTACGAAGCTCAGCACCGGTGATGACGTGGCCACGACCCTGCCCTCACAGAGAAAAGATGGCAATCGACCTCTGGAGATGAGCACTAGCAATATGCGGATAGTACAGAATGCATTGATCGTGTTTACGATACTTAGAAAGACTAGAAAAGGTTGAACTGATCATAGTCATAATCGCAAGAGCTCTAAACCCTAAGTCGAAGAATCCGGAATAGTTGCGGCCTAGGACGGATCCCTGGACTCGGGGGAGGCGCGGTACCTCGGCGAGCTCCTAACGGTCGAAGATGCCAGGACTCTGCATTGGGGAGCTCGTTCTCGGTTGGGGTTTTTCAGGGTTTAGTGAGATCTAGATGCCTGTTTCAACCGCTCCAACTCCGAGTACCGGTAACGCAACAACACCTCCCACCGACCACGACCACGACGACTTCTCGTGCTGCTGCGACGACGACTTCTGCAACATGGGATGACGCTGCTTGCTCTGACAGGAAGAGCCTTGCAAGGAGACCCGCCATGTGGCAAACTAACCTGACTTTACCGACTCTCACGAGACCAGGTGCTACAGTTGGCACATGCGCTCTATTGCTGCAAGTCTCGTGGCCCTCGTTTGAGGACGACGAAGCCGGACAAGGACGGCTTCGATGCACGTCTTGACTGGGTTGAGACTGGCTGGCAGGACTGGGCCATGCACAAAATTTCTAAGTGAGGCGGAGTTCGAGCTTCTGGGGTGTTGAGGCTGCGGATGTCAGACAAACGCGATGCCTACTGCTTGCAGGGTCGAAGCAGCAAAAGAGAGCTGTGCTGCTGCTCTTGTCCATGTCATTGCACGGTTTGTTTAGGACCCGAAACTCCCGAATTTTAGGCGAATCTTACACCGGGGAGGATGCCGCCTCAGGTTTAGGTAGGTGGCCCCTCGTCTTCCTCAACAGAGATTCCAGGGCGGGCTTGGGTTTACAGTAGGTGGGTCTTGGGGAAACAGAACTGGGAAGAGATAGTCTGGATGGTTTGCAGTGGTATAGCCAATCTGTTATCTTTCTGTTCACCGGCTTCAGCATCCTGCCGCATGTGAGACACTAGCACAACCTCATTCACAGCAGTGCAGGTATTGCTCTACTTTGAGAGACAAGGCCCTGAAGTAGTAGCACAGCGTCTCGTCGGCTTTAAACGTGAACAACCGACCAGGAGTCTGAGGGCATCCTCGATGCAGACAGCATGTGCACGGCGCGGCATCCCAGATGGCGTTTCAACTGTCGGGGCTCAGATCCGTCTTCAGTTCTGGGAATTGTGCCATGATGTCAGGTTCAAGTACTGCTTCGCAGGGTTGGCGAGACCTTGGAGTATGCCAGGCCTTTCAGACAGTATGCCCGGAGCTCTCTAAGCTCTGGCAAGCACAGCTTCGCGACAGGAAGCGTGGGTCTACTGTGAGGCTGAGGGTGAAGCCGACAAGGCCAGGAAGCTTGTGCCTGAGCCATGCTGGGATTCACTCGGGAGTCTCCACCATCTTGCTGTACAGACTTCGTGTTGGGTGAGCATGTCAGGCTGGCATATGCTGCCAGCGAGCCCGGCCTGCGTTTGGGCTTGTCCTCGCCGTCGTCTGTGCAGGACATCCTTCTGCCTCTAGGTGCTCGGATGATCTGTCAACAGCAGCTGAAGGACCGCCTGGCAACCTTGGTCAGCTTCTCGGACTCTGGGGAAGTCCTCGTGAAAGTGGACGGCGGAGAGGCACCTTTTCAGCAGGTTGCTGTCTTGCTGTCCGATGGTGCAACCTTCAACTGAGTTCGGTTGGCAGGAGGAGATGCTGGATCCTCGTCCTAGTACCGTCGTGGTGGCGAGCACCGTCGAGCGGGCTGCTGGTGCAAGCCTCAACTTGCGCAAGCAGGTCGAAGGCATGGTGTTCCATTCACAGTGTGCAAGGATGCCAAGTCCTGCTGCTCCACGACGAAGAACATCTCGTCCAGGCAGAAGTGGTTGGCTACCTGGGAAGGCACACTGCAAGAAGCATCCCCCACGACTTGCAGTCGGCTTTGTGTGCGAAGTGTAGGCACCTCGGTAGCCGCCACCGCCACTTGGCAAAACTTTGGGCATTACGTTATGGCAGTACGTTACGTACAGCATAAGAGTAGACAGAGTAAAGACAGAGAGACAGAGAGTCTCCGCAGGATTGAGATGTCCGGAACGGAAGCGTGGTGCTGGCATTGGTAGTGTTGTGTTGTTGGTGAGTCTGTAGCTTCGACTCTTTTTTTCATGCGGGTGATGGCATGCCAACTCTCCACCCAGAATGCCGGGACAGTGGCAGCCCGGCCTTTCCGGACCTGCCACTTGTGGCTGCCCCTAGGTGCAGCCCGTCTGCCCCAATCCTTCCTCCGCCAGGTTTGGAAGATGTGTGCACGTGGCAGCCAGTTCATCAGGAAATGATAAAGCTGGGGGATGACGGTGACATTCTTCAGGATGCGTGCACGTGGCAGCCAATTCATCAGCTTGGCCGCAACCGCTGTGAGGAAATGACTGAACCGGGGGATGACGTAGGCCTTGGACAGGAGGAGCTCTCGGACGTGGTCGAAAACACCCCGGGTGTGGAACGACTTGATGGGGGAGGCCTCGACTTATGTGACCAACGATGGAGAGATACTGTATGGGTTATACCGGGAAGGAATTGGGCTGACGGTGGTTGCTATCTTGCGGGATGTGTTCAGCACGTGGCATTGCCGTCTTGAAAATCGGGCCAGAGGCTCTCTGGAGATCGCTTCGGCTTGTTACGAATGGGGCCTAAAATCGCTTGGCGACAGCGGGAGTGCGATCATCTCAAAGTTTCTGCAGAAGGGCATGGACTATGCTGAAGTGGACACCGAAGTATGTATGCGACTGCATGCACTGTTCATGGACGCGCTGAAGTGGGCCGGAGAGCTCGACAGAGCTCGACGAGCTGCACATCCGTCGACTTGCACAGCTTTGTTTGGAGCGTCTGGACTGGGTTGTTCAAGGTCTTGACCACAACTGCGCGGAGGCTGCCCACGACAGTGTCGGCGCAGGCCGCCATCGGCCTGTGCCTTGTGTCCTGACAAACCCGAGAAGGTTGCGAACTGGTTGCTGTGTTTCTTTCCCGGGATAGATCCAAAGTTATGGCTCACGACCAAACGAGCCTGCGAAGATGCAGGAGGATGAGGCGAGAGCAGCGTGGCCTGGCACTGGCTGAAGAGTTTGAATCCGGGAGAAGGAGCTAAATTCGAGCGACAGTAACTTTTGCTCGCATCCCGAAGGCAAGTACCATAGACAAAATCGGACCCGTAAATTCCGGACGCTGATTTTATTTGGTTTTTTCTCTTTCTAGGAAGGGGACCCGTCGAATCAGCGCGCATTTTGAAATTGTCAGTCGGGGGAAGCTCATATGTACGCATGTGTAGACTTATTGTCTCTAGGCATAACTCGGCTCTTTTCTGACTGAAGCTGAAAGTACGACCCAGAGAGGGGATCACTGTATCCTTGCATCTGATACTGTTGCCAGATTTTGAGCAACAGATTCATACAAAGGGATATTCGTGCAGGTGTCCAACCCCGTGGAAGAACATATGTAGCCGCAAATAATCATCTTACATATTTCCTGTCCTGACATATGTCACCCGAAAAAATTCCCCAGGCCCCCACCAAGCCCCACAACACATGGGGGGGCCCATGCGGCCGGGGGGCCTTAACCGTCCCCCAAGCCTTATGGAAGCAGAGAGAGAGAGAGAGAGAGAGAGAGAGAGAGAGAGAGAGAGGGAGAGAGAGAGAGGGAGATATCGAGTACCGGCTGAGGCAGAGCATTGGTTTAGAACGGCAAAGCTCATTATCATCCTGAAAGTCATCAGCAGCAGGATAGAAGCGCGAAAGCAATATGCAGCCGACAGATAGGCTCGCAACTGCTTTGTGGTTCGCACGAGGTGTGCGCTACACAACCGCCGGCGCTTCAGAGGCAAAGCGGCAGAGAGAAATTCTGCTCCTTTCGCTTTGCTTTTCAGCCAGCGGAGTCGCAGGAACACGAGGTCGACTTGAATGCATCTCGGCAAACTCAGAGTCCCTAAACCCTAAACCCCAAACCCTAAACCATAAAACCTAAGCCTATAGATGGACAGAGTATGAGTATCCGAAGGTTGGGTGTTTGCAGCGGCCTCGCACGAGATTCGCAGGGAAGCCAGAGCTCCTTATACTGGAGTATAAAATAAAGCAATATGTCTATATATATATGGATATATATATATATAATGTAAGATCAGTAACACTGGCAGTATTATTCTGATATAATATGATATGCTATGATATGTTAGTCTGAGGAGATGAACCACAGCCTGCAGCGCTTCGCAAGCCTACACGACTTCGAAGCGACCCGGATCGCGCGACCCGGACTTGCAAGACAGCAGTCGCAGCTTTTGCCCGCCTTTCCGAAAACCCATGCTGGCACTGCATATCCTAGGTTCCCCAGTAGTACCCTTTTGTCCTTTTTTATTTGGGGGTCTCCTTATTAAAGCCGAACATTAGGAAAAAGGGTACCCTTATTATGAAGGGGTTACTGGGGAACCTAGTATCAGCAAAGCATATTGCTCTCAGTGCTGTCAGTTCTTGATCTAAGTTCAAAGGCCTTCAGGTACTGTGACGGTTCGTGCTGCTTGCAGCTTGATTTTCTGTTGTTTGCAACCACACAATCGCTTCAATGTTTTATACAGTTACAGTGAGGTATTGCAAGAAGGTGGTGGAGGACAAGTTTGTGGGTGTCATTCCCCGAGGTGCCTCAAATGAAATTTATTTCCTGCAGCCAACCTTTCTGAAGAGGACGGACGGTACATTGAGGATGCGATCACAGGCAATCGCAGCTCACCGGCCTTGGCTTGTCATTACAACATTCCTTGCATGTCACCTGACTGCAGAGCCAGAAGTGGGAGTCCGCATTAGCCAAGGTGTGGACATTTCTGAACAGATTGTGCGGGTGCAAATGGAGGCATGTTGTCGGAGAGGGGACTGGTGCAAGATGGCATCACGCTGCGACGGCTAGCAGCTAGATATATATGTGTTGTTCCACTGCACCCACCGCTCAACTCTGCATGAAAGTGGCAACGGAAAGCCGGCCAGGTGCGACAGCATCAAGATGCGGACAGCATAAGGCCCGGCCGAGGACTGTGAATTTAATGTCCGGTACAGGATCTCTTGAGGAGGGAAGCAGTCTGGGAGGCCACGATGATGATGATGATGGTGCCGACGGTAATGACCATGTTTTGTTATCATGATCGTGGGATTCCTGCAAAAGGCACATGGCCTTCGACGACTTGGAATGGATCTCGGACACTGTCTTTCACCTCGGAGATCGTGTATGGGCGCAAGGCCGCGAGGCAGCTCCTCCCTGTGTTCCGAATGCACAAGCTCTTTACATGGAAGCTGACTGCCTTGTTGAAGATCTGTGTCTATGCATGCTGCTTCAACGAGCAGGGCATCGTCGAGCACCTGCAGAAGCACGGCCGATTCTTGTCAGACTGCTGGGCTGAAGGTTTCGGGTCTCGGCAGGGAGCAAAGTGAGTGATGCTAGGGAAGCCATCCCCACTCTGCAACAAAGCATAGAAGCTGGGCTCTGGAGTGCCAACCCTTAAACACCTGTATTGGTACCCGTTCCTTAAAGTAACCATTGTGAACTCAAGGAAGGCAGGTGTCTCTCACTATAGACTCGAGGGCAGATTCGCCCGACAGCCCCGCAATCTTCCGCCTCAGGATACGTCGTCAAGTACTCTGATGGAACGTCGTCTCCAGCTTTGAACCTCAGCTGCAGGCATTTCAAGAAAGCTCGATGGATCGAACAGCAGACATTGGAGTTGAAGAGGCTGCACTGACAGGAAGCATACTGGTCATTTGGGTTTCACATGATGCCTTGTGCGACTGCGACTGCTTCTGCTGCCGTTGCTCACCACCTGCTATCTTGCAGGAGACTTATTGCTATATGTTAGATCCTGCTCACTGCTCACTAAGTAAGAACTACCAGCTGTCGTAAACCCGACACTTGCTGCTTGGGCTTAGGAGTTTCGAGGCCCATGAGACAGGAAGCCGCATGCGACTTGTAGCAAACCTGTTGAGTTCTTCCGGCGGCTTCCAGGCCTTCCAGCTCCATCAAACGGGGGCGACCCATCTCCGGAGTGTCTTGGATTACAATGTGCTTTGAGGTTTCGGGATTGCCGGAGAGGTGCGTTAAAGGAGGAGGGCCTTCGTACAAAGAGTGGATGTGTAGACTATTCAAGAGAACGATTCCTGGGACAGCAGCGCGCCTGCTCGTGTGCTCGTGATGTAGCTTGCTGGGTTGCGGCTCTCGACCGCCGTAAAGAAGAGCGTGTCCTGGTAGCCGTCAGATCATGATTTCGATGTGGTAGACGTAGAGTAGCGCATTGGCGGCAGTATCCTTGGTGGCTGCTGGCCGGCCATGGGTAGATTGCCTAATCACCTAGTCGAGGTGCAAGACTCGTCCTTTGAGAAGGCGGGCACCGGCCTTGGATTGAGCGGCTTGTACTTGTAGCTACATTTATGCTTGCTTCTAACCCTCGCAGCACCTTGCATCCCGAAGGGAACATCTCCGGGTTGTACAGAAGCCGGGCTCCAAAATCAGAAGCATCGAAAATCTAGTTCACCTACTTATGGTCGCTGCACTCAAGCTGTCAGGGGCTTCCCCAGAAGCTGTACATTAGGTGAACTATGTACCCATGAACATCCATGAAGACGATAAGCCCCGAGCACTACTTACATCCCAAGAAGCTTTCAAGCTGGAGCCTCATGGCGTCATAGACATGTCGACGGGCGACTTCGTTGCAAGCCTGGCTGAGGGACATGGACTCCTGGTGGAAGGAGAAGGTCAGCATGATCGGAATGGCCATTGGTTTGATGCTGGTTGCTGCGCTGACATACTCATATGCGGCATTTTGGATCGACGGGTTGATCGCCCCAGACGAAACGAAGCTCTGGAATAGCGACTCATACGAGGATCGGCTTCGCAATACTTCTCATCTGCCGGCAGATTGCATGCGCTTTCTGCAGACGGATGTCGTAGAAGAAGTAGACTCCTGCTTGCAGTGGTGTCGACATAGCCTCGGCCCAGGCAGTTGCATCGCTTATGCATTGAGCTACGATCACGTCATCAAGACTGCTACACATAGGAATGCTTCCGTCCGCATTATCTACGGCGCTTGCTTGAAGGTGGAAGTTGCTGCCTTTGCCAGGCGAATCATACCTTCTCAGGGACTGGTGTACTTATGGGCCCTTGTATACATTATTCTTTGCTTGGTGCTGCTCGGGTCCGGCGGTGTCTTTGACAGATGGCCAGGATGCGATGAGGCCCGTGCCGTGGTTTTGTTAGCTCGGCCAGCACTGGACCTCGTGATCTTCCTGACTTTCCTGCGAAGCGGCCAGCCCTACTACGCGGTTTTCATGTGCGCGGGCCTTTTGATGTCCTACATGCTGCTGTCCAAAGCGACATCAGGTTTTACACCGCTCTTTACGAAAGGAGTTATTGATGGTCTGAGGGAGGTGAGGAATAATGGGGAAGAAAGCAAGAAGCTGAAGAAAATCAAGGCCGCCGAGACCTTCGAGTGCTTCACGGGCACAACAGTGCAGATTTATAGCATCCTGAGAATGCCACCGGAGTATGCCCGTTTATTGAAGGTGCTTCCACTCACCGTTATAGTAAGTTGGAAACTCTTTCACACGCTACCCGGCTGCGCCTGGGCAATTTACAGTCTCGCCAAGCTCGACAGTAACGGGGCGATACAGCGGAAGCTTCAGGACAGGATCCAGCGCAAAGTCCATGGTTCCTTGAGCTTGCTTTGCTGCTGCGTGGCTCTAGCCACATGGTTCGTGATTGCCTATGCACGAGAAGACATCAGTGGAGTGCGGTATGTTGCATGCTGTTGGCAGCTAGTTGATCGTTTGCTTGCGGCACATACGAAAGCGTGGATGAATGAGCAGTGGTCCCAGGCGCTTGCATTGCTGCTGTTGCTGCCGTTTCGCGCAACGGCCTTCGTGTCATTGGTGGCATGGCCGATCATCACGATTATGTGGGCAAGCGTATTCGTTGCGGAAGCCTGTTGGAACACAGTGGACAGATTACTGCCAATCACGACTGCAGATTCATCCCGCTCGGTTGATGGTTCACTTGGAAGCAGGTCCGCTGACAAAGCTCGGCGTATTTATTCGTACCGGTCAGAGGATGGCCCTGATGCAGATGATAGCAGTAACAGCGATGAAGCACAATGCTTGCTGTAAAACTGTAAAGCGAAGATTCCTTCTAATATGGGATAGCAAGACCGTCGAAAAGCTGAAGCCTGCGTATCCCCCAATCGTTGGGAGGTCCGGGATATCTCCGAGATGGTCCCGCTGCTGCTGCACAAGAGCCGCGTGGTCCAAGGCCGCGTTTCGGGCTGAGGGGCGTTGACATATATAGTAGCTTTATACATATATATATATATACACATACATATATATATATGTATGTATGTATGTATGTATGTATGGACCGTGAGGGTCAGTGCAGCATAATAAGGCTGTAAATAGGTCTTGGTTTGAGTTCAGGATTGAAGTTGTCTCTCAGTGCTCGAACGGCCGCTGTGTGAACCTCATTCCCGTCTAGAATCCACCCACACGCCCTTAAAGCAAAACTACAGGCATACTACATCCGAACATCTGGTGCAAGGAACAGAATCGACCGAAAGTAGCTTCTTCCAAACCTCACATCTCCAAAGCCTTAACCCTCCATCCCTCAGAACCGAAGCTTGGAGTCCGCGGGCTTCCGGGGCCCAAGAGTCGCAAAAAAGCAAGCCGCATCCCTCCCCAAACCCTGAACACATCCCTAAACCTTCAAACCCCCAAGCTTCAGGGTTGGGGGGGCTTTTCGGCTTTGAGAATTGCTCCCGAAACCTCGGAGCCCTTCCAGGGAGATCCCATGGCGCTCACTCCTGCCAGCCCGCGCTGATCCGGGCAGGACCCGGAACTGGGAAGAGCCGCAGCTGCACCGTATAGGCAAACGCGTACTAAAGAGGCGAAGATGGGGAGGGGGCCTGAATAAGTAGAACAGGATTNNAGGTAGATTGTACCAGTATAACTAGAAGAAGGAATCCCCAAATAGTGTTAGGTTATGTAGGCCCCGGGAGTAGGTTAATTAGCAATAGCATTGCTTCTGGTTGCTTCTGGTTCTGTCGACTATCCATATAACAAGTAGCCCCCCTCCAGAAGGCATATAGGGCACTCCGCTCAGAGTAGCCTGGGCTGCAAGTGCACCAAGCGAAGCCGGCCAATTCAGACACTGTCTGACACTTGTCTTGCTTGTACTTCGCAGAGCCATCATCAATCGACTGTGTTATCGCTAGCTCTTTTTGAAAGACTGACCAACCTGAGCCTAAGTGCGGATAAGGACTTGGTCGATGCAACAGCTGCTGCTCTTGCTGGCCCAGGCAGGATGTTCCGGCGACATGAAGCTGTGAACTCCTACCGACAGTTTGCTTCTGGACGCATGCTGGCATGGCAGGAACTGGCCGGAGGAGGTCAGAAAGAGGACTTCGTCAAGTGGGCTGCTTAAGAAAATCCTTGTGGGCCTGAGTGGGCATTTCAGGGGACAAGCGTACTCAACTGTCTCGGAGACTGCAGGTTTCGCTTCGTGCCCCTACTGATTCCTATACAAAAACTGGTCGCGTTCTCGGCTGTCGCTGTGATGAGCACCAGTGCTGCAAAAGAAGCGTTTGTTCTTTCGATGCCTTACGACTGCAGGCACGGATGTTGCGGCAGAGATCGACGTCAGACGAGGCACTGCATGTGCTGTGGGCCTACAGGAAACGTCATATTTAGGCATATATGTAAACACGAACACAAACACACACGGAGATGGAGAGAGAGCAAGTAGCTAAAAGTTGACAGGTCCTAAGTTGCACCTGTTCACGTCGGAATTGAAGGAAGCATCGTCAAACCTGGTCCTGTTCTTCATCCGAACCGAGTATCCCCGGGGACCTACCAGGACTTTCTCGATGTCTCGCTGTTGTTTGCGGGGATGGTCCAATACAGAAGTCTCCGTCTCCGTATCGGCAGGAACATGCTGGAGCAAGCCTTCGAGATGCGAAGCTTGATTGTAATGCTCGATGGTATTGATGAGGCAAGCGCTTTGGAAGGAGAGTGCGTGTCAGGGGATCTGAGTCCCTAGCCGACCTGCCACTTTGCAAGCAGGCAGCCAACATGAAGCTAGCTGTGGAGGAGTTTGTGACGAAGACTCTGGTCTTGATGGGCGTTCCTTGGTTTCTGTTAAACAAGATTACAACTGTTCATCAATGCTTATATAAATAGACCCTACGCAGAATAGCAAGGGTCATATTCATTAGAAACCTCGCCCACTGCTAAGGTTCCTCTCCTGGTGACATCACGGCCCGAGGGCATCAGGAAACGCCTCTATTCCAGGAGCTTTATCATCATGAACTTGCAGCCGCTGAGCGGGGACCAACAGCACAAGATCATCGAGAAGCAACTTCAGCAAAATTCCTTCTTCAAGCACCTTGTGTCTTTCAGCAAGGCCCGGCAAGCTCTGGAGGAAGCCTTCCAAAGCAACTTCCCGGAATCCAGTGAGGACCGCAGCGCTCTTGAGGCACTTCCGCAGACGGCCGAGGAGGCCGTGGCGCCAGCCACAGCAGTGATTGATCACGAAATCTTCGCGGCCGTGTTTTTCTGTGCGGCTGTGCGCTTGCTGGCGAGCGCGGGGCTAAATCCAGGATGCCTGCAGCTTCCACAGGACCCGCAAGACGCAGAGAAGGACGCGGCAGAAAGCCGAGATGTCCAGAAAAGACTGAGCATCCATTCCAAGAAGCTTGGGATGATCAAGGCGGACTTCGTGTGTCCCAGCGCCGCCTCACTGGCGAGCCTCTGCAAGACGTTGCTCAAAGGCTTCACGGTGCAAATCGATGGAGAACCCGCCAGCCTTCATGTCGCTCGTCGCTGGAGCTCCTTTCAAGATCCTGGCCCGACTCGACTGCGGTTCCTGCGCTACGAGCTCAGACTGACATTCCAGGATACATCTCACACCGCTCAGGCCGGAAGTGTGGAAGTGCCTGAAAGCACCTTCTTCTCGGTCCTCGGTCTCTTGTACAGGTGCAGATCCATCATGCAGAGTGCTTGTCTGTGTATAGGCAGGGTGTGCTTGACGATCTTCCTTTCTACAAGCCCCGGTATTTTGCATCATGTCGCCACGAGGACTTTGCAGATGCAGGAGCTTTGGACAGCGATTCGGGTGGTCCCCCCAGTCTGCCTGCCCTGCTTGGGAGTCAGGAGCACTACGCGCATCTCCAGAAAAGCCTCCAGAATCAAGGCAGCTACGGTTGAAGTAAGGGTTTTCAAGCATTCAAACGGTCGGCCAGGTTTCCGTAAGCGGTTACCCTGCTGCGCCGCACACCGGTGCAGGTGGACTTGAGACTTTTGATACCATGCTGGAGGCCAGACATAGCTTCACTGGCCCATCTGCGAGAAGGTTGCGAGTCCCGCTGGAAAAGGCCAGAATGTCGGTCTTCGACGCCATCTGCCGCATCCCCGCAGCTCCCCAAGCTTCAGTTCAAAAAATCTCGGGACTTTCTGAAAAGTCTGAAGCTGCTTGCTTCTGATTTTTGCATCTTCTTGGCCACATGAAGGTGCTCCTATCGGTGTTGGCCTGTGCCTTTGTTCAATCCTCAGGAAGCAGAAACAAGAGTACCAGCTGAGGAGTATCTACCTATAGCCTCCATTGGAGTTCCTTTTTGGGGTTACCTTTTAGGGCCGTTAGTATATCATTGGTTAAACCCAGAAAAAGGAACTACAATGGAGACTATAGGTAGGGCTCGGTATCAGCCCAAGCCCAGGCCGTGGAGACCCAGCGCCTGCCGCAGAACCTTTATGACCTCTACGAGAGGGCCCCGGTTCCGGTTTGTGTACTTCCGAGTATTGTCTGGGGCACTGCGGCCGAGGAGATGGGCATGCTGTCTACCCTTGAACGGCGGGTTGGAAAGGAGCCCCTCCCAACAACTATAAGAAGGGTGAGCGCAGGGTAGTGAGAGCTTGCGTGGCCTTTGCAAGCCCTGGCAGGACAGAGTGCAGGCGCGGATTGGGCTTTCGTCGCCATGCAATGCACCATGCTTCCTCTCAGACCCGGTCGGAGAGCTGTCTGCAACCCCCCTGCACGGATTTCAAGCACCTCCCCGAAATCATCCGGAGGCTGTGCTGGAGATGCTGCAGGCAATCGCTGTGGCCGGGAGCTAAGATGACAGCCGCCGCCTGTTCACGAATGAAACATGAGACCTTGCATGCCGAAATGCAGTTGAATTTCTCTGCACAACTCCAAACACGCGTTCGTGAAGCGTAACATTTCTTGCAACAGAGTTGTCACAGGAGGCATTGCATTCTTCTGAGGCCAATCACATAGCAAAGCGACGTACTTTCCAGGCAACCGAGCCGCAGAGTCATGTCCGCAGTTGTGGTGTGCATTTTGGGCAACGCATGTAGCTGCGCGCCATCGACGAGGCAGAGGATCTTCGAGCAGCACTGAAGGCATGAGAATTTTTGACGCTTCGTCGAGCAGCATCCAGCTCATCAGCAGTCCATTCACAGGAGCCAAGCCAATTGGCATTGTGGTCACAGTTGCTGGAGGTACGTTGTGTTGGCTGCTCATGCTTACTACTGACGACTTGTGCCGACAGCAATATTCACGCTCGAGGATGGCTCTGTTCCTTTGGCACGAGCCTCAGAAGCCAAGCCTTGTAAACTATTCAACCTCTGCTCGGGTTTGTGAGGTCAAGATCCTGGCCCTGGGCGACATGACGGGCGAGTTTCAGTTTAGCTTGGACCCAAGCGCTTTTGGAACATGTGCCTGAGAGACTGCAGGCCGTCCTCAGGTGCAGAGGGGCAAGGCATGTAGAAGCGCTTCCGGGTCAACGAGACAGTCATCAGGGCAGACCCCTCTTGAAGCAGAATTCGGAAGATCCGGCAGGAAGCCGGAGAAACAACAGAACCCTGTCACGCACAAGTAGAACTGCACAGATGCAAGGAGAACAACCAACAAGCCGTTAAGGTCCCACAAGGAGGGACAACTTCGTGATCGGAAGGGCGGAAGACCCGGAAGACTGCCTACAAGAAACCGCTTCAACACCAAGCCTTGAAGCATCAGCTTCTTCATTGCTGCGGCGTTTATGTAACCCCGAAGATCCCTTCAGCTATCCCCCAACCCCCAGCCTCTCAGAAGTCCTGAAGCCGGAAATCGTAAGACCCGAAGCCCGAACCCAAGCCCCCTAAGCCCGGTTCCTGTCACAAAGTTGGCAGGCCACACCCACCCATGGGATTTCTAGCTTCGGAAGTCTGCCGAGGATAGGAGGAACAAGGGCCGACATAATCGTAAACCGCTTAGACTTCTAAACCCTTGAACCCTAAATCCCCCAGCCATAAACTCAGAATCCTTGTCCATAAACCTCTAAAGCCCTAAACCTGTGATGTCCCCGAACCGCTAAGTCCCCAAATCCTAAGCCCCTGCACACCAAACGCCAAACGTGAATCCTAAACCCCTCAACTCCCAAAGCCACCCTCCTCAGCACGCTTTTGGAGGCCACCTCAGTTTCCAGGAGGCTTTGTTCGTCCGAGCTCTCAGCGCCAGTGGCCTCCCCAGCTTTCAGAGGAGAAGATTCGGGTGTAGGGTTACGACGAAGAAGAGAAGAGCAGAATGATCAAGAAGCAGAAAAAGAGCAACACCACGACGACGACAAAGACACAAAGACAGAAGACAGCAAATTCAGAACCAGCAATACTCTAGTAATAGTAATAGCAATGCTTATACTTGTAGTAGTAAGAATACTACAAGTAGCAACAAAGACGCTCAACAAAAGTAGCGGTAGCTGTTGTGGTAGACGTAGCGATGCCAGTAGCAGCACCAATAGCAGTCGCAGTGGTAGTAGTAGTCGTCGTCGAAGTAGCAGTAGGAGAAACAGTGCA
Source organism: Symbiodinium necroappetens (assembly GCA_905231915.1). NCBI lineage: Eukaryota > Dinophyceae > Suessiales > Symbiodiniaceae > Symbiodinium > Symbiodinium necroappetens. The sequence goes on from CAJNJA010077219.1 coordinate 19,034, forward strand.
GCAAGCAGGAGGTGGAATCACCTTAATCTTTAACTGAGGCGACCGAGACAGGCAGTTTCGATGTTTCTGGGGCTCCGACACCTCGCTGAACTCCAGCCTCAATGACGGAACCTTACAGCCGGGTTTGGGTTGGGGCTGTAGGATGTATGCTTCAGGATTCATTGAGTAGTAGCGCTGTGCGGTGTCGCGCCTTGTTGCGACTATTTCGGTGCTGGCAGGGGCTTTTGAGGGGTTGCTGAGTCTGCACCTGTGTGCAGATGCATGCGTTAGGGTGCAGCGCCAACCTTGTTTGTTGCATGACGGCATATGGCGATTGGTCCAAGTCTAGCGGCGATCTGACCAAACCGAGGACCCCTTCTACCGCAACACCTTCGTCATTGGTCGGGGCTACCTTGGCGAAGCCTTGGCAAGCTCCCAGCCCTCCTTCAACTTCGACTGCCAGCCACGGCTGTCTGGCCTGGGTCGCGAAGGCCTTCGGCACTTGTTGGCAGGCACTCGATCGCTCCGGAGCCTGCATTTGGGGAACGTGGATCTTGGAGGTCAGATCTGGGCAGATCTGGTAAATTCCATGCTTCCGGGGCTTTCTCTCCAGGAGCTGGTGCTCAGCCGATGCCGGCTATCGGCTGTCAAGCCTCTGGGAGCCTTGCTCAGGGCCTGCCCCAAGTTGCGCCTTTTGGATTTGGAAGGCAACAAGAATATTCTAAAGACTCCTTCCGAGGTGGCCGAGTTGCAGGAAGCAGTTGGGGAGTGTAAGCTCGACCACTTAGAGGTGCTCAGCCTACGATGGTGTCACATTTCCGCATCTTCGGGGACTTGCATCAAAGGCTTCTTGACGGCCAACTGTCCTGCACTCACCAAGATAGATCTCCAGGGAAACCGGGGTCTCTCTCGAAGTTTGTTTGCGGGCACCTTCTTGGCGGCCTGCATTCAGGGCGGCTAACGGCCAGTGCCACATCTGGCAAGAAACGTTTTTCTGCGTGGCCGTGATGGCAGCTTCGTGACGGAAATTTGGACAGTTTGCCCTGCAAGGGGGTTGTCCAACAGTTAACGTACTTTGCACGAGATTGCAGATCGATTCAAAAGAACATACAAGATTTGCATATTGAATTGCGCTATTGACGAACAAGAAATATGAATGTATATCCACCGGTTTTCACAATTCAGAGAGAAGACGCTCGTTGTTCACTCGTATGCAGCGAAGCTTCGGAACTTGCCATAACTTGGTCACAATTATAAAGCTCGGCATATATATTCGGGGGGATCATATATGAATGGATCCAAACCAAAAGGAAAATAGTTTCATCGAGAGATTGGTCCGTTATTTTTATTATTTATATTTTATAGATGAAATAGATTTGTTCTCTTCTTAAAGTATATTTATTATCAGATATATTTATACTGATTCGAAATGAAACAATGATACTGAAAATATATAATCTCAAAGGTCTGATCATATGATTAGTAGTTTCTATACTACGAAATATTATTATCGCTATTGTTATTAAAGATAGGTTAGATAGATTTAATGATACGATAAATAATATATCTCTATATATTATAGAGATCGATTTAGGAAAGATCAAGAAGATGAGAAAATATAATCCTTCAATATAGATATGAGATAATATATCTAAGATTAATTATTTCTCATTTCGAAAGGTCGATAATACCATTTTATACGATCTAGTATTTCTAGATAATCTGATTTCTTAAAGTTATTTATAATTAACAATGATAATATTTGTTCTTTAAAATTGACTATACGAGGTTATAGCCTAGATTGGATTAGCAAATATTATAATGATGAAATAGATTGTTTACAAAAATCTAGGCATATAGATTAGAAGAATTTCAAAAAACTGTAAATAATATTATTTGGAGCTAGATACGACTAGAATACGATTATTCTCCAATAAACCGGTGTCGTGCTGGTCGCCTCCGTTTTTTTGTGGCGCCCCTGGCCCCTGGAACCTCGTCCTTTGGCACGTTTCCTTTTGAAAGCCTCTTGCGGGCTTGTCTCGCGCTAAAATTTCGGAAATTTTAGTACCGGGAGCACTTTTTCCCCGCCACTAAAATTTCCGAAATTTTGGTAGCTTTAGGAAATCTCGCGGTATTAAAATTTCGGAAATTTTGGTAGCTCGAGGGGGACAAGCTACCGGTAATGAAATTTCCGCAATTTTCGGTAGGCATGCTCGCGGTCATAAAATTTAAATTTTTGGGACATGCTCGCGGTAATAAACTTTTCGAAATTTTAGTGCCTGGAGCATGTCCCAAAAAAAGGCTTTGAAGAGGAAAGGCATCCGATTTTGCCCATTTTGGGGCCGCTCGAAAAGCACACAAGAGGCTTGCAAGAGG
>CAJNJA010077230.1:0-21386 GCA_905231915.1 Symbiodinium necroappetens
GTATCTAGGTCTAATTTACGTATGTATCCACGCGTCTATGTGTGCATGTATGTATGTATGTATGTATGCATGCATGCATGCATGCATGCATGTATGTATGTATGTATGTATGTATGTATGTAGGTTTGTTTGTTTGGCGATATGGGCTTCGGATGTTGGGCATGGGCTGAGCTGAGTGAGGCATGGGCGGCATGGGTGAGTCCTTCATCCCAAGCTCTTCAGCAGCGGGTCATGGTTCTTTAGTGGCAAATCATCTCTCGTTTCGACCAGAGTTTGAAGTTTCAGGTCGGAGTTTTCCCGTTCTGAATTCAACAGGTGCAACGAAAATACAAGTTGGATGCCTGCTGCATTCCAGACGGGTTTGAGGTCAAGTTTCCTACAGGGGTTTAGGGTTTCAACAGGACGGTTTAGGGTTCAGTCCCGGGCGTGCGGCTTGCGAATGCCATTGGCCCTGCTTGAGCTTTCTCACGAAACACAGCACAGGTCCAGCATCTTCAGATATGTGACTTGAGACTTTCAGCTCCTGCAGCTGATTTCGGACTTCGATGCCATACACGGCGAGAGCAGAAACTCATTGTTGTATCTCCACTTGCAAAGAGTGCGCTTGAAGCCCAAGTCAAGGTTCAGGGAGATCTCAAGGGCTCCTTCAGGTAGGGTTTAGTTTCGCAGAGGGTTCGAATTTTTCTTGGAGTTTACGTTGACCTCTACAAAGCAGGCGTAGTATGGTGCCAAGGCGGTGTTACAGGAAGTTCAGGGCCGAAACCAATGGACCAAGGCCAACATATCCGCAGGCCCTCTTGTGCCGTAGACTCCGTAGACTCCATAACTCTAAGCCTTACAAGCCCTAAACCCTACACCCTAAGCCCTAAACCCTAAGCCCTACACCCTAAACCCGCTAGAATCCCATCCCTGGGACGTTTCAAGAGCTCCAACACCGAGCTTCCCTTCGCCGAAGGCGAGGGCTCACAAGGCCCACGTGGAAAGTCTGGGCGGCCTCTGAAAGCTCTCGTTTCAACGTGTCCTTCGACCGATTTCATGGTCCGGGCCTCAGGGCCCTTGGATCTTTGGAACAGGGCTTTGGGTACGGGTGTATGAAACCTCTACGAAACCCTTTAAGGAGTCACGTTGGTAATCATCTCTATACTCATATGGGGGTTTCGAAGTTCAGGTTTGGGATTTGGGGGCTCCCAGCGGTGTGCGGGGGGGGCAGGGCTTCCGGCGTCAAGATGTCGGTGAGTCCTCCAGTGCTTACCGTAATTGCGAGTTCAGCGCCAGGATTGATGGTTTTGGGTGTGCCCACACATAGTTTGTTTTTTTGCTTTGTTTTGGGGGGGGGGGGTGGTATAATTTTAACTTATTGCAGCCCGGAACCCTTAACGACGTAACCCTTAACGACGTAAGGAAGAGTACGACGACTAATTCCTGCACCTCTCACTTGAATCCCCGATTGGTTGCAAAGGGCCCACAATACCTGTGTAGTAGAATATAGGGGTTTCCACAGTGGGAATTACCGCTATGAGTTGAGGAAGCATTCCCATAACTGTGCCTGGGGCCCTCTGGGAGAAGATACCCCACATCTCCACCCCCCCCCCATGTCCCTGCTACAAACTACTTTTTCAGCCTGGCCCCTTCTGAGATGTGCTGGAATCCTGCTAGGACCGTAGGCTGGGCGATCCCACCCTAAGGCCTCTTGCAGGCAATCAGAGCCGCTGATTCAAATTTAGTCAGTATATAATCTCATATTGTAGTAGAGTTAGTCTAGTAGAGTCATGAGTATAGTGCAGTATAGTGTAGTATAGTATAGTATGGTATTGCAGGCAACCAGAGCCAGCTGATTCAGAATGGTGCCATCGCCAACTTCGGCCTGGGACAGCAAGGCATGCACTTTGCTGCGGGCAAGGAGCCACAATTCACGAGCTGCAGCTTAACCTGCACCCCAAACGAAACATAAACAGAAACCCTCGAAACCGCGGATGATCAGATGCTATTGCTTCCATGGGAATGAAGATGCCTGCTTCCGACTTTAATGGGCAAGAAGATTCCGATCCTATAGTACAGCTGTATATCCTACCCGAGAGCCCTATTCTGAATTTCAGGATCTCAGGGTCTTTAACCAGGTCTCCGTCTCAAGTGCTTGTGCCCTCTCCAGAGTTCGGATCCACAGTCTGTCAGGGAATGGCAGGGCTTGAGAAGAATCCGCACATCAGCATGATTCTTATTAGTGGTAATACGTTCATGAGTTTCGTGATTACTATATGTACATGTTACAATGCGAGTTTTACTACTTTCTTTTGGTCATGGAATTCACAAGCATTCTACAAACTGGAGCGTTTTTTGTGTGGCCTCACTTCAGCTTAGACTGTAGGCCACACCGCAATGTTCAACAAGGATTTTCTGCAAGACCAAGAGGTCCATGTCCAGAGTTACATTGGCTCCAGGACTACCGTGGCTTCCTGTACGCAAAAGCGGATGGGTCTGCCACACTCAGCGTGTCTCTCGTCGCTGAACACAACGGCCGGCGGCAGCTTCTGAACTCTACAACTTTCCAGTTGAAGAGCTCCAACACTTGGAGACCCAGACTGCAAACGTGGGGAAGAGTATCGTCATGAGGACCACGATTCTGGTTGGAGTTCACGGCGAGGTTTTGATGTTGAGACTTCTACTAGACAAACTCAGGGATGTTGACGGCCTGGCTTTGTGAAAGTTCGACAGCTTCTGTGAGACCCGAGGGTGCGCCTGGACTTTGTGCTCACGCCGGCTGCATCCAGTTTCTGCGCCATGGCAATGCCGTGGCTTGACGGCGTATTTCCGAGCCCAAACCACCGAAATGTCTTGCGAGCTCCGACACAAATGTGGCTCAACATGTATGTACCATCCCCTTTTAGACTAAATCCAACACCCTGAACCATGGAAAAGAGCCTGAGCTCGTGGTCTCTAGTTGTATTCTTTGTTCAGTCCGAGCTTGCGAGGTCTGGGAGACAAGGGCGTCGGCATCTATCTATCTATCTATCTATCTAGCTATCTATCTATCTATCTATCTATCTATCTATCTATCTATATATACACATATATGTATATATAGATAGAGAGAGAGAGAGAGAGAGAGAGAGCTGTGGGGCTTCGGATGCTAAGTGCCTTCGTTGTCGGATCGGGCGATTGTTTGCCTCTGTCGCTGGCTTTGAAATTTGTGGCGTCAGCTCAACACAGTCCATAGAGTCTTAGCAAGTCGGCGCTGACCAAAGCAGCTGCTCCAAAAACTGGTCAGGAATATATTGTTGTGCTGCAACCCTTTATCCTAACCCCTAAACCCTATACCCCTAAACCCTTGATCCTGTACCTCGCCGTCTTAGCCCCTCGACTTGCTTGCGGCAGATGTTTGAGGGCCAACCTTCTGATAGGGATCCAATAACAAGGAGTACTCAAAGAAACAGGACTGGATCTGTGTTTCCTGAATGCCGTTGTTCACCCTACTATACTTGCCCTTATAAGAAGTAGTGTTGCGATTTATGGGTTTGCGCACCATTGCTTTCTTGATGCTTTAGTTACATTGATGCGGGAATTGGTCTTGCCAGTCTTACTTTCGTTTCGACTTCTACACTGCACCATGTCTGTACCATGAAATAATTGCTCCGAAGTGCTGTCAGTATCATCATTGACTCTTACCGTACTCGCATCTTCCCGCAGGGTACCATGATGATAGTTACTACTACTGCGATTTCCGGTGTTGCTGCTACCACTGCTAGTAGTGCTACTCTAGTGCAAACGCCAAGGAACAGCAGCTTCGTTCCCCGCGCCAAGCTTTGCGGGTACAGCACTGCGATCCCGGTGCCCGGTGCATGGTTGTTCCTATTGGACCATCCCATGTCGCGGGGGTCTCTGACATTCTCCCAGGTTTATGGAAGATTTTGAAAACATTAAACTATTAATACTTGCAGAAAGGATGCAGGAAATTGAAGTGTTTGGGGCAGAGGGTTTGGTGTCTTTTGGTTCCCTAAGCCCCTAAACCGTTGACGCTGGTATTTCAACGTCGACGGACCGCTTCCCGGGGTGCTCCCACGCCAGGAAGTGCAATCGGGCTGCTACCAGCACCTCGGCTCCCATCTCCCCACAGCAGGTGTAGGGTTTAGGGTTTTGGGGTTTAAGGTTTAGCGTTTAGGGTATCGGGGTTTGGGGTTTTTATGGAGACTTTGTCAGATTTCGGGTTTTGGGGTTTAGGGTTCAGGGAGCAGGTCGAGACTATGGGAGCTTCGATAAGCAGTCATTGCCAAATTGTGCCCCTCAGAGCGCCAGCATGATCAGAGGCAGGGATCTTTGCTATTTTTATAGAGAGCAAGTGCGTACAAGGTCCCATGAAGCTCTCACCACACAGCCCATGAATTTAGGGCCGTTCAGGGGGTTAGGGCCGTGCACCGGGCTCGCTTGACAGAGTGAGTTTCACGGCCTAGCAACTATTGATGAATACTTTAGTTTATGACAGGCCGTGTGCACGCAGTGCATCCAGACTAGACGATGAAGTCTGCATGTTGCCACCATCACTTTGGAACCCTCACGGGCTTGTTTGATTGATGTTCCTTGCTTTCCTCCACCGCGAGCTCTAAACACACGAAGCTGTTGGTTGGCGCTCTTCCTCTCACCCATCCTCGAACCTCAATATGAAGGCCGTTCTCCACGGCCTCAATGCAGAACACACAAGAACAGGTACACAGGTACATGGCACCATGGCTGTCCCCTCCGGCAACATAACGGTTCACTTTGCCGAAGGTTCAATGCCTAGACATGTCATCACATGTCATGCTGGTATGCGTACCTGCATGTACACAATGCGTTTCGAGATACATATGCGACTTTGCATCATGCTCCTGCTATACACAGAAACAGCTTCCGTATTCTCGGTCCAGATTTGCAGACTTTTGCCTGGCATCCCGAGCCCCGGACGCCGAAGTTTCCGGAAATGTCGGTCTAACCGGGCGCTAAGCCGACGACCCAACACCCGAGGCATGAATTCCTCATGGATCCCAACTCCGAAGTGGCCACCAACCATGAACGCATCCGTGATGTTTGAAGCAGAAAGGGATGAGTCGTAAGTTTCAAGCATGAGAATGCCGAGGCCTTATAAGCATCTGAAGCACTTCAGAACATCCGAAAGCCTCCACAAACACGCGGGCTGCGCACTGCAGGTGCACAGGCGGCATCAGCCTGGACGTTCGGGGCGCCTGGGGGGCTCAAGCGTTCAGGGCGCTGCATGCTTTATTTGTACATATATCGTGCATATATCATGCACTGTATACATATAGGTATATAATGAGATAAGAAACAAACATAAAACATATAAACAAGATATACGCAGATAATGTCTTTTGGTGTATTTAGTTCGTGGAGCTCTTTGTACAAATGTAAACATCCAACTGTCCGTGTGTCGGTGTTGGTCTCTGTGTGTGTTTGTCTGCGCGCGCACTCCAGCTTGATGCCGGACGCCCGGTGCAGCACAGGTGCTCCCGTGCGGATCGACTCGATTTCCCTGCAACCAGGCTCCTGGGGGCGCTTCCGAGGGCTGCGGCTGGGCCTGAATGAAGGAAGGGTGCTTAAATGGCTTGACAGCCTAGGGCTCTACTTGATTATTGTCATGTATGGAAGACACTCGCGCTCCCTATTTCCCCACCACCGTTGCACACTTTTGGCAACTTCTTGAGATTTTTTCCAATGAAGCCCATTGAACTACTGGATCTTTCGGCCTAGAAAGAATCTGAGGCTTTGGACCTGGTGTCCACCAGGGAGTGTTCTACCTTGAATCAAGTTTGTTCTTGGTTTCTGCTGTTCGATAGCGAGGCTAGGACTTGTCGAAAACTGGTTTCTCATGCAGCTCAGCAGCTGCTATGGTTTATTTTCAATGCACACTTGGGATCGGTACTTTCAGTGCTTGGCCGCCAACAGCTTGTCTCGCAAGCTGCAGATGCAAACTTGTAGTTTGTTCATGGTTTTCAGCGTGGTGGGGATCGGCATGAGATGGTGGTTGCGCAGATGAGGATATCTGGTTTGGGCGGAGTGTGATCGTCTCGAGTATACATATGCAAGACCTGGTACATACATCTACAACGAATTGCGCACGTGCGCGTGCAGATGAGCAGGAAATCCGGCCAGGGCAGACCCCCAAATCCCCAGAAGCCAACTTAACAACCCACAACGCCCTTTATTCACAGAATAGCAGGCTGGCCATGTACCCCTCACAGCTACACGAGGCCTAGGCTTCTGCCAGTAGCCAGAACCTCAAAAGAGACATCCGCCATGCTACTTCTAGACTCTAGATGGCGGAGGGATTAGGGTTCCTTAAACCCAAATCCCTAAACGGCCCTTCAACTGAAGGCCTGTTCGAAAGGACGTTGCTGAAGCCATGTTCAACATCGCCGGCTGGGAGCTTCTTCGTTTAGGCCTCTGTCATCATTCCTGGGATCGCATCTCCGGGCTCTCAATGTCACTTGATCGTGAGGTTTGTGTGTAATTAGGGGGTGGCAACATCCCCACAGTTGGCAGGGGATAAATCCGCCAACCACAAAATCCGACTCGCCCAAAAACCTTCATTAGTGTAGGAGGTGGGTACTGCATTCCGGGACTTCGCGGCTTTGCATTTTCTTGGCGATGAAGCCTTGTCTGAATTGGATTCTGAATGGCTTTATAAGGTTCAGGGCTGAGGTGGATTCATGACGCAATGCAGGTGGCAGCATGTGTAATGCCGCGGGCTATTCCTGGAAGAACTTCCGTGGCACCCGGCGGGATGCTTACAGGGGCTTCTGGCACCCTGTGGCGCAGCTTGGCTCAACAACGTAGACAACATTGGGATGAACGGTTCGATGATTCTTTGCTGCTTACTGTACCTTCCAGCTGCGTCCGTACGTATTGTGTCCAGGTCGTTGTCCTGTCCTCTCCCTGCCCGGAAAAGCTGGGATTCCCACCTGCAACCCCTGGTTACATGTTGTCTCCATGTTTCATGCTGGGCAATAAGCCGACATGAACATAGCACTTCATAGTTGATCTTAAACTTCTTAAACCCTGAACCCTACAAAGCCCTACAGCGATTCCTGCTTATCGACCTTGCTCAGGGCTTCTGACAGGTGAAGAGCTTCATGCCCGAACCCTCTATCCTCGGTGAGTTGCAGGTCCTCCAGCTTCAGGATCTTCGAGGTTTTGGAGCTCTGTGAAGTTGCAGAGGCCACCGCTTTCTGTGTTTTTTTCCCAAAAAGCCAGAAGGCAAAGGGCTCCAAGACACCGTGGTACTTGATCTGGGGCTTTCCAGTTTGCAGTGTCTGGAGCTGAGACTCCAGGGTTCATGTCCATATGGTACAATATATTATGATATTTGTATGTGTATATATATATAATATAAATATAAGTTAAGAGTATATATATATATACATGTATATAGATGACAACGTGCAGATTGTCGGACTGCATCGCGGGGCCAAGGGCTTTCGACTTGAAGGCAGGGTTTAGCCCATGGCCTTCGACCTGGTGTTCAAACGAGCCGTGCTCGTTACGGACAGGTTCAGTGCGCCATCACGATGAACAGCAACGCGACTCTGGTGCAGTGATGAGGCATAATTGGATGTACTTTGCATGCAAAGTTGTGGATCCAGCAAGCGTCAGAAATACTAAGGAGGATCCAACAGACATGGCAGATTTCGTGGAGATGCTTGACTGACCATGGTTCCCTTAATTCCTATGGAGTTACACGCGTCACAGACATCTCTCCTGAAATCAACAGCCCAGCTCACACGTGTGTATCAGACTTGCTAAATGTGCAGTGCTTCATTCATTCGTCCTACCTAGCAGACTACGTCTGCCCGCAAAGCACTGAGATTGAATTCGGGACAATCCCAATGTTTGTTTGCTTGCGATGACACAAGCGACAGCAGGTGGAACGTGCCCACAGCACAGCATGGTCCCAATCCACTGCAAAACACGGGTGCCTCACATGCAAAACCCTTCCCCAATGCCTTGTTTTCGAACTAGCTCCCGACTTGAAAAGGTACTGCCATGGACCTCCCAACACGACCTGGGGCTCCATGCGCGCACTTGACGGGATGCTGGGCTGCAAAACAGCGAGAGTTGCAAAGCCACCTCTTCTGAAATGAAGAGAACACATGAGCCCTGCCGGGCTCTGCTTGTTTATGGAAGCACTTCTCATTTTTTGTTTCTCGAATTTGTAGGCTCGGGGAAGACATCGAATAAAAGGCAAAAGCGCAAGGGTTTGAGGTTGAGGGCAAAGGGACTAACAGCTCTCAAGCGTCATTCGCAGGTTGGCAGCGAGGGTTTAGCATCACGTCTTGCTCAGCTTCTGCAGCTAGTCTTGAAGGGTGGGAGCTGGGTTCTAGGGTTTTGGGTTTTGGAGGTGGTGCTTCGACGTTTTAAGGGGGGTTGTCTATTGCAGTTTTGAGGATGTTAGGGGAGTCTCGGGGTTTTGCGTTGAAGAGGCTGAGAATCCCTGATCCGACAGCAAAGCCCGAACGAGATGACTTTTTCAAGGTCGCCGAAAAAAAAAACATTGTCTCACACCCGCACTCTCTCTCAGGAGAAAAGAAGCTTATAAGCTCTTCGTCATAGAGATTGGAAATGAGCAGCCGCTGTCGATGGAGTTTGTCAAGAAGGCAGCAGCCGAAAGGAGCTTGGTGTCTTGCGCTTGGGTTCAGGGCTTAGGTTTTGAGGGGGAAACACAATTAGTGCCGCAGGGCTGACAGCCACACATTAGGATGAGGATGGTACAGACCACACACCTCGCCCTTAAGTCTTGGCGTGTTCCTCGTAATCGCACCATGGCAGTAGCAGAAACGGGAGCGAATACCAATAGATAACCAGAGCATCCTGGACGACTCGTTTGAAGGGGCTTGTGTCCTCAGTAGGGTTCCAAAGATGGCAGGTCCCTTAGATAGTTCAGTTCTGCACTGTCTGTGATAAGCACAGAAGCCCCCACATGCGAGAATTATAGACACTCCCACTTGTCCTGGCAGCAGAGTGCGAAAGCCGTTGGCCTCACCTCCGGCCGCGACAGATGCACTTTGAATGCAGTTGCTTAGTGAACACATCTTGGAGGACGAAAGTTGAGCATCAGTACACGCGCCTTTCCAATCCGGCATCTTCAGAATAAGGCAAAAGCCTTTAAAGAAATCGGGCCCTGTAAGCAAATCAAAGCAAACAGCATGTAGAACAGGCTGCATAACAAACAAGCTCCTTTGATCAACGCAATATCGGATTGCAGGCGAAACGTTGCCTCCCGAAACCGCGACCTGTGACTGGCAGTGTATTGGATAGCAGGTAGAGTCCATCACGGCGGCCATGCGGCAAAGAGCCAAAGACACTGGCTTGATAAAGACTTTGCACGGCCTCCTTGTGAGCTGTACATGCATCAGCATTTGCGTGTTTATGACTGTGTCTGACAGAGTGTGTTTGTGCTTGCTTGTGCATGCGTGTTTTCTTGTGCAGCTGCTGACAGCAGGGCTTGTGCCGGCTCATTCAGCGAGTTCTGCTCTTCGGCACGCTCTTCACAGGAAGTTTACTGGTGTGTTGAGTGTAATCCTGAAGACGGAGCACGGGCAAGCGAGGCTCCGTAGGGGGTGGAATGGTCGACGGCAGCTCAGGACTTGCTCTTGCCCTTCCCGCTTCGGATTGCTGTCGGGCAGAACATTGATGTGTGCCTTGTCTCTGCAAGCACACAAGTGTGGCAAGCCAAGTCTAAGCCCCTCGTAGCCCGTGGCTTTGCCATGCATAAGAAAATCCCCCCTCCCTACCTGGAAATCCCCATCCGACCCCGAGGTGCAGTATGTCGAGTCTTTGCGTTCCGACAGGTTTACATTGGTGTAGATATTCTGATATTCCAGCTGATTGGGTTTATTGTTTTACTCCTATCATCGTTTCTCGCTCTGTTTGCTCCTGCTGCTGCTGCTGCCGTGGATGAAGATGCAGCTGCTGATGATGCTGATGCTGTTGCCATGCATGTAGCCGCTGTCGTTGATGGACTGCTGCTGCTGCTGCTGTTGTTGTTGCCACCACCGTTCGTCAGTTGGCTTGTGTTTATATGTTTGCGTTGCTGTCATAGGCATCGTTCGCGCTCTTCATGTTGCAATGCTTTCTGGTTGTTGTCCGGGTGCTGCTTTCGTTGCTGCTGTTGAGGCTGCTGTTGTTGTTCGTGGTGGTAGGCTACCAGTGGTAGGTGCGGTGGCGATGGTGATCGGGCGGTGGTGGGGGTTGTGTTGGTGTTCTTGTTGCGTTCTTCTTGCTGTTGCTGGTGCTCCTTGGGCTGTCGCTGTTGGTCTTCGTGGTGCTGATGTGGCCGTAGTCGTTGTCGCCGATCTTGGCGACATCGTCGCCGCCGAGGTCATCATCGACGGCACTGCTGCGCGGTTGTTGTTCTTGTTTGCACCACCGAATTTCGTATCGTTCTGCAGTACCGTTCGGGTGTTTGCGGAGTGCGAGCCCCCGGTAAAGCGAAGACCTGAAGACCCTGAAGCTCAGACCCCGGCCTTGCTCGGGCTCGAAGCCCAGGACGCCCAACTTCGACACGGCCGAGGGGCGCTCACTAACCACGAAAATGTCCGATGCTCGGGCAAGATCAGGGCTCAAAGCATTCGAGTTGTAGGGTTGCAGAGTGCATTAGCGCTGGAGGCTGGCTTCTCAGCAAGATCAATGGGACTGGTGTGTTAGACTCGTCAGAAGCACCAGTATAACCTGCGAGACCTGAGCAGAGGCTGGCAGTTTTGAAGCCTTTCGGCGGGGCTGCCGCGTGGGATGCCCACATCGGAGGCTCCCCAGTACAGGGCGATGGGGAAGTGGGGCTTCAAAACAGCAGGCAAACAGCCAAGCAATAAGAGCACAAGCGAAAAGTAAGCAGACAAACAAGCAAACACACAAAGCACAATAGGCAAGCAAGGACGCAACAAAGCAAGCAAGCAAGCACGCAAGCAAGAAATGAACCAAACACACACACACAACACAATCACACACACACACATATGTATGTATGTATATATATATATATTCGGGGGTTCGTGAAACACGTTTCGAGGGTCCTTCTAAACTCGCCAAATGCTGGCTCATTTAGCCTCATGAAGATGCTCTGCACAGGCGTTTTTCCACACGAACTTGGAGTCAAACAGAGAGTTTTTCCACACGAATTTGGCGGTAAACAGGAACTTTTTCCACACGAATTCCGGGTTAAACAGAGGCTTTCCTTGGCGTCAAACAGCAAGCTTTTCCGCACGAACTTAACATCAAACAACAAGTTCCACGCGAATTTGGGATTCAACAGAGTAGATTGCGAAAGTTTGAGACATTTCCCGGTTCAAGCGCGGAAAAAGCTGTGGACACAACTTCTCTTGCGGAAAGCTTTTTGCGGAAAAGGTTGTGGGAACAGCTTTTTCTTTTGCGGAAAGATTTGCGGAAAAGGTTGTGGACAAACTTTTGTTTTCGAGGAAAGATTTGCGGAAAACGTTGTGGAAAGCACGTTTCTTGTGCGGAAACGTTTTCAGAAAAGGTTGCGGATGTTTGTGTGTCAAGATTTGCGGAGAAGGTTGTGGAAAAACTTTTGCTCATGCGGAAAGATTTGTGGAAAAACATTTTCTGATGCGGAAAGATTATAGGGAAAAGGTTGTGGAAAAACCTGCTGTTGATGTGGAAAATGGAACGGAATTGTTCTGATGCGGAAAGATTTGCGGAAAAGGTTGTGGATAAACATGAACCGAATGCGGAAAGGTTTGTGGAAAATGTGCGGTGTGGCAGCTGCGAAACCTGCTTAGTCTAAACTTTTTTATGCTAAAAGTTTAGAACCAACAGGTTTCAATATTTCTTCCACAAGATTTTCCGCAAATCTTTCCGCACCAGACAAAGTTTTTTCCACAAAATTTTCCGCATCGGACAAAGTTTTTCCACAAAGTTTTCCGCAAATCTTTCCGCATCGGACAAAGTTTTTCCACAAAGTTTTCCGCAAATCTTTCCGCATCGGACAAAGTTTGTCCACAAAGTTTTCCGCAAATCTTTCCGCATCGGACAAAGTTTGTCCACAAAGTTTTCCGCATCAGCAAGAAGTTCTTCCACAACCTATCCACAATTTTTGTCCGCATCTTATCCGTATCAGCAGAAGTCTTTTCCACAACTTTGTGGGGCAAATGAAATTAATTCATGGTTTGGGTATTGCCATCTTCACGCTGTGGCTGCTGTGCGAAACAAGTCTTGTAACTCTTGTGACTCTTGTATACGTGGAGAGCAGTGTCGTTTGGCGCATTTTAATTTTGATGCAGAAAAACCGACCGTTTTCATGTTGGAAAGCGGCCGCTGTGGCGTGGAAAGCCGGCCGCTTTGGTATGATTTTGGGGTGGAAAAGCAGCACGTTTGGTGCGGAAGACAGGGCCTGTCGGTGTGGAAAACCAGCCACTTTGATGTGGAAAAACAGCCGCTTTTGTGTGGAAAACCGGGCCGGTTAAGCGTGGAAAAGCCGAGCCGTGTGTGTGGAAAATCAACGGTTGTCGCCCTCGCTGGCCTCCCAAAAGCATGAGTTTAGAAAACCTGTTCCACGAACCCGCCAATATATATATATATGTATACACACATATACATATATATATATACATATACATAGAGAGAGAGAGTGTGTGTGTGAGAGTGTGTGTGAGTATTTACCAAACATACACCTTTGATACACATATCTATATATATACACACACACCCATGTAAACCCGTTCATATGCACAAACCAAGGGATCCGGGTGGCCAGGTGACGCCTTCTCAGATGTTGATGACTTTCGAGCATTACTGCAAGCAAGCTCCGAATTCTTTCGGCGAGGTGCTCAGCTTTCTGAAAAGTATCCTACGCCTCGTACATTCAGTTCTATTAAACACTGGGCATCCTTATGTTGCATGCTTGCCACTTCTCTGACTCTTCGGTTTTGTGGGCCGCACAAGCCTCAGAGACAAGACACCGCTGGGCTGGAAGCTGAGGATGGGACTTTCTTTTCAAAGAGGAATGTGGACCCCCAAGGCCCCGAACACTAAACCAGCAAACAGAATCTCACCGGTAATAAAGTGAAGCCTGCATGAGATCCTCGAAGCCCCAGAACATGAGGCGAGCTGGTGCCACAAAGCTCGTTGCGTTTGAAGAGAATGGAAATACCCATGACCTTCAGAGTCTTGGCCGCATGAAGGCCAGGGCAGCCAGTTTGCTGCGGGCTTATTCGGCTGTTCCGTGGTCGTGAACGGCAACAAGACAGCAACGGCAATCCACGCCAGAACAAGGTCAATAGTGCAAACATGATGCACGGCCGCAGAAGATCAGACGAGAGGAAACAGCAGCGACAGCAACACAGCGGCAAACGCAACAACAGCAACTAATGGATGCCGCGATCCCGAAAGTTGACAGGTGTCATGAGTCTTGCAAAAAGACCCCGGCTAGCGCAAACGCTGCTGCAGCATACTGCAAGGATACTGGTGCTACCACCATCGTGAAAACGGCTACGACAACAGCGAGTAAGAGTGTAACTGCTGTTTGCAGTGCCGTATACTGCTGTCTTCAGTTAGGCATTTGGGCCTCAGGCTTTCAGATTCTATGTGTTCCTCGCGGCCATAGCGTTTACATTACAGAGATGAAAGGCAAACAGGTTGAACTTGTTATGCTTCTTATACCGCTCATCCGGTCATCTTGTAAGTTCCGATCAGGCGAGCCCTTGTGCACGCGCGCTTCAACATTCTGTCGTCATATCACGGCGACTGGGCTGTGAAGAAGCTGCAAGTTGAGAACTGGCTCATATTCGTACAACTTGGAGCCCTTGCTTCAGGCATCATGTGCACATCCGTAGTTAAGGCGAGTCGGGCATGAGAGGAGCCGCCTTTGCTCGGCCATGAAGCTTTCAGTCCTCAGCAAACAGCCTCGAAACTGACAGCCCCGGGATCCTAATTTAGGGTTTAGGGCCTTAGGGGTTTAGAGTTTATGTGGGGTTTTAGGGTTTAGGGTTTTGGGGTTTATAGGATTTAGATTAGGGTTTAGGGTTCAGGGGTTTAGGGTTTAGAGGGTTTAGGGTTCAGGGAAGCGTATAAACCCCAAGCCCCAAACCGTGGCAAACCCGACGCTCTGCAGAACCGAGCTCAGGAGCCTTTTTTCAGCTCGATGCCGCCGCGAATGGCCTGCAGGTCTTCACCCAAAACGACAACGGCTGGGACCAGGACGGCATCGGACTGCACTCGCTGGGTAGAGTTTTTCTTTAGGCCTTTTCGGTCGGACCAGAAGGATTGTGGCAGAACCGGTCCCAGTCGTGGTAGCTGTGGTGGTGGTTGTGATGGTAGTGGTGGCGATGGCGGTTTGCGATGGCGGTGGTGGAGGTGGTGACCTTTGTTGTGCCGGGTTGGTGACTGGTAAAGTAAAGGGCCTTTCGGTACAATGTACCAAGATTCACTCCGCCTTTGTGCACTGGTCGTCTTGGCTGTGGGGCTCAAAACCACTTGTGACACCTTGCGTGAGTGCGGTGCCTATTGGCAGCATGACTGCCGTTCGGATCGGTCGAAGTTTGCCATCGGAAGGTTCAACTCAGCAATCATTGCGCCACCTGACATTGACCCTTGCCTTCTTCACCCTGTAGCCATCTTCTCCTCTCGTGCAGGGGCAGATCATGATGACACCCGACAAGGCAGATTATGGGTCCTCACCTGACCGTGCGAAGGTTTCGTTGTAGTGACCGTCAGACAGGACCAGGCAGCCTTCCTAGGGTTCAAAGGTTGGGAAGCAAGCTGCGTTTGGCTTAAGCTAAGAGTGGCCAGCTGGATTTCTGAGCCTGAGGTCCAACAGACAGCCCCTTGTTTTGGTACCACCGAAAAGCTGAGGTTCAAGCTCTGACCATGTACTTCCACTCTGCAATTTGTCGACCTGCAGTCCAGACAGCCCCCTGAGCTCGCCGTTTTGTCACCTGGTGCAGGTATGGTTAACTCCTTACGGCTGGGCGCAGGCCATGCTGTCGCAGCATGCGAAGGCGATGCTTGTGCTGTCTTGTGATCCAAGCGGCTGATGGGCTGCCGACTGATTCAACTGGAATCGGCTTTTCGATGTGTTTGTTTCCCAACTTGTGGTGGTGATGGCGGCGGCGGTGGCGGTGGCGGCGGTGGCGGTGGCGGTGGCGGTGGCGGCGGTGGTGGTGGCGGCGGTGGCGGTGGCGGCGGTGGCGGCGGTGGCGGCGGCTGTGGTGGTGGTGGTGGTGGTGGTGGTGGTGGTGGTGGTGCCGCTGCTGCTGCTGCTGCTGCTGCTGCTGCTGCTGCTGCTGCTGCTAGGGGTGATCTTGCTGCCACCGGTGGGCATTGCACAAGACCATCTAATCCGTCAATGTACAACAGATGTGTGCCACACAAGGGCGCCAGACAAGCTGTCCCTCGCTGTGAGGCGAGTGCCTCTGAGTTTTGTTTGTGAGTAACACCAACTGCAACGATGTTGTCCATACGGCCATACAGTGAAGGAATCCAGAGAACGCCTGTATCTTTCATTGCAGTGTTGGCCCCCGAACATAGGCTTTTGGCAAGAGTAGAAGCTCTGCTCAATCTAGGAGCAAAGAGCGAATCAGTCTTTTTCGAATATTGATGCTATGTGATGTGGAGATGCCTGTTGACCGTCTGATGTATGACTGTCTATAGGCGGCTACCTGCAACGTCCACCCTAACTACAAAGCGATGCACGACGGTTATGTGCGGGGGTTCACGGGGATCGGAGCTTTTGGGCGGCCGAGTGCATAAACCTGAAATCCCTACCTTTTCAACGAGCTGTGCCTCATTCCAAGAAGCTGTGCTGAAGCCTGCATGTTCAGGGAGAGGTAGCAGAAGTTGCCGTATAAAGCTTTCCATTTGCTTGCTGCACCCCAGAATGCCATCACTGCTACTACTGAACGAATGCACTCGGCGCTTCCCTCCGTGATGCAATCGATCCGAGCTCTCTTGCTTATCTCGTGCTTTGTATAAGCACGCCCGCATCTGGGCTTCTAGAGAGATCGAAGGTTGAGTTTCAGTGCCTGTGAACCCTGTAGGATTTCTACGTCCCGCTGGCCGTGTCCAAAAGTTCCGCGGCTGTCAGAGTGGACATCGGAGCGTATCAGCATCCTGGCAGCTCTGCTTCGCGTTCTCCCTATGCGACAAACCCTTTTGCTAGATCTTCAAAATGGAGCTAGGCAAACCGCTGTCGTCGCTTGAGCCGCAGCTGCGTCACTGACGAATACGATGTCTTCGCTGACTCTCCTGCACCCGATTTGCTGCTGCCGCTGTTGCTTAGCACTGATGCCCAAACCATTGAAACGGACTATCAACCAGATATTTGTCGTCTTCGTCATCCTGCTAATCAGCGCTGTCATATCGTGGTATAGTCATAGCCAGCAGCACCATCGCTCTTGATCTTTACAGCTTTGGTCGTCAGTTCACGATCAACAACCAAGTCATCATTCACATTGTCATCCGCGCCATGCTCACCAAGATCACCGTCATAGTCGTGTCTGCTGCAGAATGTCCACAGGTGTGGGTTGCGTTGCTTTGAGATGCTTCTTCCTATATTCGTGACGTGCCTAATGACCAAATGCGCGCGGTGGCAAGAACAGTTTTCCAAAGTCTTAGCATGGTGATGTTGAGGTGATGAGGGCATGGTGTCATGAGTGTGCTAGCGCGACATTGCTTAAGGCTACGGTTTGCTGTTTCTAATTCCGACCTCGTTTCACTTTGGTTGATGTTGGACCTGCCTTGCTTGCATCACTCCTGCATCCGAGGTCGCAAAACCAAAGCATAGGACTTCGTGTGGTAAACTGGGACACGACGCAGGCCAATCTCACTGTGCGATTGAGGCCCGGCTGCTTCTGCAAACCTTAGGCACGGTGTCTTCTTACAAGGACAGTAGCAGTAGGAGTGCAGGTAGGAAAAGGTGTTTTGTGAAACTGGGGTGGTGTTGCTTTTCTGCTTTGTTTGTGGTGTTCAGGCTTTCGCCATGCTTGCCTGGCAGCTGCTCCCTTAATCGTTAAGCCGAAAGCCCTTTGTTTGTGCTTTCTTACCTCCAAGGAAGCACTCACCGAAAGTGCGATGCTTGAAACGGAGATGCAAGCCGACACAGAATTAAAGCAAGGAGAGCTCAGCAGGGAGAAAAAGCTCAGAACCAAGCACTAGCGCAGCTGAAGCAACCCTCAACAACTGCAAACAAATGCAAACAATACATTAAACCCGCCGCACGGATGCGCCGTACAACTCAAGAAGAGACTCAAGCAGCTGAGCTCGCAGAAGATAAAGCGCACCTCAGGCAGCTGCGGGACATAGACAAGCGAAGTGCTGATTGAGCAGCCTGCACAAGCGAAGATAAACACAAGGAAAGCTTCACTCACGGCCCTGCTCCTTGTGGCTCCGAGGTGTGTTTCCCTTTCTGTCTTATCATACAAGCCCGGTGAAGCTCGTAGCCAATGCGCCCGATGCACTTGTGCTGTTGAGTGAACCATTGGTTCGTGGTCCGAAACGAGAGCGGTTCTCCTTGAGAGGTGGCCTTGGCCCCTACCTGCCGTTCACGCCTGCGTTCTCACTGCCCCCAACTTGGCGGATGTGAATCCTCCATGGGAGCCGGAGACCCTAGGATCAAATCTGGCCTGCGATGCAGCTGAGACTCTGACCTCATGATGAAGAATAAACCATGGGCCTCATGTTTGTCCGCAGGTGTGGGTCGAGATGCAGTGTTCTGGTGCATGGCTAGGCAGAGAGAGACCCTCCTTCGATACATCAGTGCACGCATGGTCCGTCACTCTCTCTCAAATGGTCAAGCAAGATCTCTCTGTCAACCCGGAACCTTAAGAGCCTAAACCCCCGAAACTTCAAGCTTGACAAACAGGTCTCGCTCAGCCTTCCCTAAACCAAGCAGCCACATGCACATCCGGATTCAATTCTTCGCATAGCCTCAAAGCCCCACGATGAAGAATGGACCTTGTACCACGCCCTGATGTGAGGAAGGTTGCGCCCCAAGCCTTTCTCGTCGCTACCCACTGCTCCGACGGCTTCCTCAGCGTGGCGATGGAGCTGCCCCTCGATCTATCCATGTAGGAGGTCGGCTTCAAAGTGGACGGAGTTGAGTTTCAGCTTTCGTGGTGGGGTTGATTTCAGCTTCCGGAGCCTGGAGCTGTTGCGAGAGGATCAAAGCAAACCCGTCGCAAGGCAAACCCGCAAGAAGAGATGTTCACTCCTAAACCCAAAGCAGACGGAGCGAAGAACGGACAGACAGCCCGCTGCAACCCAGGAAGCCATGGTCTTTCGTGACAGCGTCCGTCGCAGCTTTGCAAACCTGAGCTCATGGGGCTCCTCTCTGCGAGGGCCTCTTAGACGGCCGTCTTAAGATGGGCGCTGGCTAAGTCTATGCTTTACGCTTCGGATTTGTCTTGAGAGTCTTGAACATTGTCTGTGCCACCACCATCACCCTCACTCTCAGAGTTTGAGCTTTCTGTATGGCAGCGATTCCGTGCTTTTCTGCCCGTACGGGCAAAGTCGACCACTTGAGAAGGACACATCGACTGCCGCCACGTGTTTAGGTTCGGGGCTTTTTTCCATCTCGTGACTTGTGAACCGAGGGTGTGCCGCGGTAATTACCTGCCCTGAGCTCGTGTTGAAGAGGAGAATAAGAAAAGCCTTTCAGTCAGAGATGCACCGAGAGAGAACGGAGAAATTTGGGCTTCGCTATCTGCTGTTACTGCCTCAAGGCGATCGAAACTCGCCTCTCTCACCCTGCAAACAGCAACAAATAAAGCACACTGCACCGGCAAGCTCCCTGCTTCAGAGTTTCTGTTTGTTTCTGTTTGGGCAGTGTGGTTACTTTCGAAGAGCATTACAGCTTTAGCACTTCGACATGCTGTGACTTTGATTTTTTCTCGTACACCGTAGTAGAGGCCTTCATCCAGCCATCAGAATACACCCTAAGTCGTTTCATGTAAGGACAGGCAGATAAATATGTAACAAATCAAAAGAGCCGGGGCCTGTTCCAGAGAATGTTGATTGCGACCGGACGGCCAAGGTACCTCCTGGCGAGCTGATTGTTTGACGTGTTTGCACGCGCTGGAAAAAAGTCTCGGTGTAGGTTGCAGGGTTTATCTTGACAGATTTCAGGGTTCATTGAAACACAGCGCTTAAAAGTTAAAGTGCACGCTTGTTTAGAGGCATAGCGATGATCGAGCTTGCGATTTCAGGGTTCGGACCGACTGCAGCCCTCGAGGCTATGGTCATCCAATTTCCCGGTCGGGATGCGGGCTGGCTTAGGCGTTACGCGCACACGGTTTAGGGTTTATAGGGTCACAAAGTCCCAACAAGAACAGCAGAGCTGCAATGTTGATCTGTCCATGCGACAAAACCTTGGGACCTAGATGCAGACTGGACTTCTGGATAGCAGGAAAGCCTGGATCTTACAAACGGCATCAGTGAGCTGTTTTGGTCCACAGTCTAGCCTTCTATTCAGGTGAAACTTGCACTTAGTGCAGACATCGAGACCCTTAATGCGGGCGGTGATTCCCGAATCCCCGGTGAGTTGAGTGCTCCGGGTTTTTTGTGGACCGCTCTCCTGGCGACTGCTTCGGACCCAGGCCGGTCGAGGCAATGCGCGGACTCCACCTTCGCGAGGACTGGGGCTTCGCCTCAAAAGAACTCTAATACAGGGGCCTAAATAGTTAGCAATGCTTTTTGTTTTTGAGGGGGGTTCCTTCTTATGATCTATAGGAAAAATTTACCCCCAAAACCCTATTCGAATTATTAAGGCCACTTAGTCGAGGTATTAAAGCCCATGTCTCTATAGAGCCCCGTGTAAGGAAGCCTTGGGTTCATGTTTCCAGGCACCAAAAAGTGTTTTGGGCCTTCCAGGGATTCCTATATATATATATATATATCTCTCTCTCTCTCTCTCTCTCTCTGTATCTATGTAATTATCTACCTACCTACCTCGCTGCCCATCTATCTATCCAACTATCTATCTAGCTCGAGATCTATCAATCTATCTAGCCCTGAATCTGTACCCCACTCTCGTCGGAGGACGCACTCCCGGCTCGACACCGCAGTCGACACAGTCTTTGCCTGTGCCGAGGCTACCGGCGTTGGTGTTGAGCAGCGACAGACGCATAGTCATCATAAGTAGCAGCATCAGCATCATCTTCGCATGGCCCAGGCAGCAGCATCATTGTCAGCATAAGTATGATGGAATGTCATGATGATCTCTACATAGCATATTTAGTGCAGCCTTTTCGCCATCATGTATAAACGATGTTCACTGTTGCGTGGACGGCTTCAGATTGAGATGCACGCTGTCTATAATCTTTCTAATCGGCTGGATGAAGCAGAAGTGCAGATTGCTCCTCGGAAGTCGGTCTGTGTCATTGCCTTGCCTTGATACAAAGATGGCATCCTATGTCATGCATCCCCTGTCTCTGAATGCGCACCCTCTTTAACCCTAAATACGATGCGTCCGTCACAATCCTGGCCCTGTCTGTACACACAAGTTTCCGGACTACTTGGGAGCCGCCCGCAAGATTCTACTCAGGCCAGCTCTTCGTCAAGCTTACAACATGACGTGATAACTACTCAGGTTCTTGCGGCCAGATACCGTGCCAAAGTCACGGCGTTTATACTGCAGCTGTTTTCGAACCGCCAGCATCTTCACTATGCTGCAGTCAGCTAAGCCTTAAAACTTAAAAGCCTAAGCCCTGAGATCTACACCTTAAATTCAAGTCAAGGTTCATCTGACACGCTGATATCCTCTTCCGGATTTTCTCCTCCAGTAGCTGGGTTGTTGTTGAGGGATCTAATTTCCAGTTATTCTAATAAGTACACTATTCTTTACTATAGATCCCTATTACGGCAGCTTTAAAATTAAGTTCCTTAACAAAAACCCAGGCAACCAGCACCCCGATGATCCAAGTCGTTGGAGCAGGCCCAAGGCGACACCAAAAGCTGCGCCGGCAGCCAAAAAGGCCGACAGGATTGAAGGTTTGCGGGGTTTTATGGGGTTTAGGGTTTCGGGTTTTTTTAGGGTTTAGGGTTTGGGGTGCATATGGGAAAGAGCAGCGCGAGATAAAGGGATTCTTACAATTTGGGGCTCCTTGTCTGCATGGGGGTCGCTTATATCACGGGTCGTCCTAGGTGCCATTGAGGTTTCTGATTTTTGGAAACAACCTTTTTGAGTATCAAGGGCCTTGGGTTTTGCGGAGCATAAAACTGTTTAGTCGCGAGGGACCATTGCTACTGCCGCTACTGTCACTGCTGCTGCTGTTGTTGTTGCTGCTGCTGCTGCTGCTGCGGCTGCTGCTGCTGCTGCTGCTGCCGCTACTGTCACTGCTGCTGCTGCTGCTGCTGCTGCTGCTGCCGCTACTGTCACTGCTGCTGCTGCTGCT
>CAJNJA010077241.1:0-14952 GCA_905231915.1 Symbiodinium necroappetens
CCCTAAAGCCCTAACTCCTAAAGCCCTATACCCTATACCCTAAACCCTATACCCTAAACTCTAAACCCTAGACCCTAAACCTTAACTTACTAATCCCTAAACCCAAAACCCTATCATGGTCTTAGGGCTCCTTTGCCTCTCCACCCCAGCCTCAGCCCGCACTCCTGAAGCTCGAGATGCCCGAGATCCTTCAGAGTTAGGGAGGTTAGGGTTTTTTGGGGTTTAGAGTGTAGGGGATTTAGGGTTTAGGGTTTAGAGGTTTATGGTATAGGGTTTAGGGTTTAGGGGTTTAGGGTGTAGGGTTTGCAGGGGTATAGGGTTTTAGGGTATAGGGTTTACGGTTTTAGGGTATAGGGTTTAGGGTTGAGGGTTTAGGTTTTTACGGTATAGGGTTTAGGATACATCCCACACTACCTTAAGTACGCTAAACTATGCGAACTATGGTATATTCCTTATGAGAGGTATAATGCAGGATTTACGTCATCAACCCCTAAACCCTAAATCCCCTAAACCGTAAACCCTAAATCCCCCAAACCCTAAACCCCTAAATCCCCTAAACCCCCTTTATATCTTCAACCCTATAAGCCAAAAACTCGGACAGTCAACACGTCTATGCAAGGACCTAGGGCCCAGAGCGCTAGAATCCTAAAAACCCGCAACTTTTGAACACAGCCCCATAAACCCCTCATTCCCAGAAAACGGCCCGTTACTAAACAAAAAGGACATCCCTAAACCCTAAACCCAAAGCCCTAAACAAATTCAACCCTATATGGCCTTAAGCTAGACTCTGCGAGCCGCCCCAACAGGCCTACGGAATCATGATCGAAACCTGTGGTTTAGGGTCTAGGGGTTTAGGGTTTAGGTATTTAGGGCTTTAGGGTTTAGGGTTTTAGTGTTTATAAGGGTTTAAGAGTTTAGGGTGGTAGCCCTTGAACGCTTATCGTCGAAAGCCTTCTACGCCAAACCTGTTGGTCCCAAAATGGCCAGAGAGCCCAATACCCCTTAATGAAGGAGTATAGCCTTAAGTTAATAGGGGCCGTCATATTATGATTTAGGGTTTAAGGTTTAGGGTTTAGGGTTATATCTTAAATTTGTAGGGGCCTTAATATGATGATTTAAGGTAAATTCCTTAATTAAGGGGTATTGGGTTCTCTGGACAGGCCATGATCACCTTCTCCGCCCGCAGCTTCTGCACATCCGAAGCGGCTGCCGAAGTGGAAAAGCCCCCGGGCCTTGAGCTGTGTGAAGGTGGGTGTATAAATCCTTGGTTAAACCCTATAAACCCTAAAGTTCAGGGCTTAGGGTTTAGGGCCTAAACCCTCCTTAGGCTCCCCTGGTCTTGAAAGGGCTAAGAGGAGTCCTCTAGGCACCGGAAGAGTGGGTGCTTCGTTCTCAGGCGTCTACATTAGGGCGGTTAGGACTAGGGTTCATTCATACTTGGCACGGCATGGGCCCACTTGTTCTACTTCCAGGACAAGGGAGATTTCGTTGGTCGTCTGGAAGTGGTGCCCGAGCTGGCAACATTTATGGTGTCCCCCCCATGAAGCAGCGGGGAAGCAGCGGGAACTTTGTGGACACAGACTTGGAACAACATGGTTTAGGGAGCACAATATGAGCTGGACCAGGCCGACCAAACCGCAGCCCGTCTGGAAAAGGAGTTGCAAAGGGCAAGGGCAAGAAACACTGGAGCAACACGGTGATCTGGAACAGCTACTATTGCCCATACCCTTTCACACTTTCGCTGACCAAATTAAGTCGATGAGGTCGCCTTCGTCTGGGATGAATATTGCGACAAGAAGGGAAAGACAGCGGAGAAGGTCGGGGACTATGCCATCAGTACCTACAAGCGGAAGCCGGCTGCCCCAGACCATTCCGCAAGTTCCTTCCCTACCGATCCTTTCCTTCCCTGAAGTTGGGATAGCCGAGCAGAGGATTTCGCATGAGTTCTCTCCAGGTTTTGCTGAAGCGTAGCTGTACCATGAGATCAATCTAGGGGCCTAAATAATTTCCTGTACTATTTTGGAGGGTTCCTTATAAGTAGTATAGTATACCCCAAAACCCTGCTTTACAAAAAATGAAGGCCCCTATAGCATGGGTCGACTTCGAGAGTTGAGTGCTTCGGACTCGAAGTTCCTGGCAAGTAAGATGACAAGTACGTCATCACATTTAGGGCATAAGTTGTTTAGGGTTTAGGGTTTAGGGTTTCTTGCCCTAAAGTCTGCAAAGCCGCTCTACAGCCCTTGTATACTTTCTAAATCCCATGATCCTTTATGGGTAAGGCTGCGAGCTTCGAGAAACAGGCTGGGGAATGCGAGGCTAAGCTAGGTATGGGGTTGAAGGTTTAGGGTTTAGGGGTTAGGGGTTAGGGTTTGGGGTTTAGGGGTTTAGGGTTTAAGGTTTAGGGTTTAGGGTCTCAGATTCACGGTGGGCCCATAGTTTTGAGTGTTGGGGTTTAGGGTTCAATCTGCAGCCCTGCAGGCAGAGCCCCAAGCCAATTCGGGATTTGGGGTTCAGGGTCTTGCGATGTCGAGTGCGAGTGGGCTTCAGTGTCGGTCAAAATTCATGACCTCCAACTAAGAGGGTTAACAGTCATTTGTTTCGTAGTATGTTCGGATTACCGTCTTGGTATCAGTTGGTATTGTCGTTGGTATTATCAACCCTAAACCCTATAAACCCTATAAACCCTATAATTCTATAAACCCTATAAACCCTATAAACCCTAAACCCTAAACCCCTAAACCCAAGCCTAAACCCGCACGGCTCCCGAAGGGTTGAGCTCTCTGCTCCTTTCGTGGGCCCGACTGGGTCCGCCAATCAGAGGACTCCTGTCAGACCTAGAGGATCCGGGGAGCAACTGTTGATGATGTATTCCTGCATGACCTTATATAAGGACCCTAAACTATGGGAATTATGGTATATTCCTTATTATGGGTCATGCAGGATTTAAATCACCAACCGTAGTATGGGAGTTTCCGAAAAGAAGGGGGGTACCTTACTTTGGGGTCCTGATAACAAGGATCCTACCATTTGGGGTACTATATGAAGGTCCCCTATCTTCGGAACCCCCCGTGTAGACATACGGTGGAAGATATAAATCCTACATTACCCATACTAAGCGAGGAATGTACCATAATTCCTAGAGTTTAGGGTCCTTATCAGGTAATGCAGGATTTAGATCAGCAACACTAGGTTGCAAGCCTCACTTGTAGCCTTCATAGCCACTTGCTAGACCCCGTCGTACATGAAGCAACAGCCCAGGTTCTATGAAGAGCATCCACTCAAGCAGAACCAGCGCACGATCAAACAAACGCTGGCGCCGCGGATGTGCAGTTTCGGGAATGGAATTTGGAGAATTTTGGGGTGCACAGGGCCCAAGGTACAGGTCCCAAGCATGCCCATGAGACCCGCCTTGAAGCTTCGACGTGAAGGCCATTTGTGTGGATGTTTGGACGTATACTTATGGGATCCTTGAGGGAGGGGGTTCTAAGAGGGGTATATAACCCAATAATCCCCAAGGTTCCCTAAAGCTCCCTAAGGATCCCTAGGACCCTCTCCGCTTGAACCACCCTCCCTTAAGGATCCGATAATATACGGCAAACGGGTTTAGGATGGGGGGAGTCGGCCCGGCTAGCACTGTACTTGACTTAGCAGATCAGAAAGGAGGGTTGTGGGTTTTAGGGGTCCTGTGGCGATTGCTGCACGCGTTTACAACCCCAACTACTGCAACTTCCTTGCTAAACCGTCAGCCCAAGCTCCTTTTTGGCTCTGAGGGTTTATGAACCCATCAACTCAGCACAGCCACTCGGAGACCAGGAACGGCCCTGAACCCCTTTTTTCAAGCCTCGGCCGGTAATGTGGGTGTCTGGACATGTATTTATGGAGGAACCCTACGGTTGATGATATAAACCCTGCATTTACCCATGCCATAATAAGGAATATACCCATAATTCCCATAGGTTAGGGTCCTTAAGGGTTCATGCAGGATTTATATCATCAACCCTATTTCGGTTACTTAAGGCACCACCAGTAGCCGAGAACCGAAGCCCTCTTCGGCCGAGGAAGGCATCAAGCGACCTCGCTGCAGATAGCATTCTCCTGGGCCTCGACACTTCTTAGGTCAACTCGGGCTAAGGGTTTTAGGGTTTAGGGTTTTAGGGTTTTAGGGTTTTAGGGTTTAGGGTTTAGTTAAGGGTTTGTTCTCCCCTAGGGTTTAGGGTTAAGGGTTTGGTTAAAGGTTTGGTTTTCCCCCTCTTGTGTGTTTGTGTGTGTGTGTCTACATTAGTCCCTTAGAGCATCTTTGCTGGATACATGTTGAGGAGTACAAGTACAGTAGTGACAAAACCTACTTTGTGTGTACGTAGTCTTTCTCGGCTGGCTCCCTTGACCCTACACCCCAAACCGCAAGCCTCAAGCCAAAGTCATGAAAGGGTCCTAGTATCAGGCTTCCCCGGATACTGGTAGCACCAACTTTGTGTTTCCCCTGTCATTCGTTGTGGCGTCCCTTCCTTTTTAGGGCTTTGAGTTCATGGCTTTTGTTTTGAGGCTCCGTTCGGGTATTGAAACAGACAGTCGGGGAAGTAGTGCAATCTTGTTCTCACGGGGACAGGGGCAACTTCGATCAGAAGAGCTTAAAGGATTCGGCCAGAGTCCGGGGGTCTAGGGCGAAGGGCTCATCGAAGAAGTGTAGGATTGCACCCCCGAAACCCTGAGGAGCAGGGGACCGGGTGCCAGACAAATCCCAACCTGCCGCCCGGCCAAAGGACGAATGCCGCATTTTTGGAGCGGATTTTGAAGACCCCAGTGGTCCAGGACCACACCGGGATCGGGGGTGAGCTGAGACCGTTCAAACGGGGTTGACGTTCTTGGAGGTTTGGTGTTCACGGTTTATGTTGTCTGGGTTCTTGTTAAGGGGTTTTATTTAACTTACCATTATAGGGATCTATATTAATAAGGTTTCTAAGGTTTCTTTATTATGTTAACTTAAATAAAATCCCCTAACCAGAGCCCAGTTGTATACCTCCCTCCACTGAAAGCCTGAGATGATTTGGATTTACCCTCCGTCGGCCCTTTGACCTAGCTCCGTTCTAAGGGCTGAGGGGGGGGGGGGCGCCCTGGGAAGGGCCAGGGTCTTGTGTTCAAAGACGACCTTCGGTTGATGACACAAATCCTGCATTACCTTAAGGACCCTAAACTATGGGAGTTAGGGTTTAGGGTTTAGGGAATCCTGCACTACCCTAAGGACCCTAAACTATGGGAATTATGGTGTATTCCTTATTTTAGGCAATGCAGGACTTATATCATCAACCGTTAAAACCCTGAGATTCGGCGCGAAAAGTGTGCCCAAAGCCTCCTCTTCGAGGATGTAGGTGACAAGAGTTGGGATTCAGAATGGCAGTTTTCGATTTGCCATATAAACAACCCTATAAACCCTAAAACCTAAGCCCTAAACACTTTGGGTTCTTTGGTGCGACGGCTCTTCCCTGCAAGTCGGCTGATGTTGCGCAGAGCTTGGGTGAGATCAGGATCCCAAGCCATAGAAGTCCACTAAACCCTAAACCCTCTGCACGTAAAAAAAATCCCCTAAGTGGGGTCTTCGGGTTTGGGGTTGAGGGGTTTGGGTTTAGAGGTTTAGGGGTTTGGGGGTTTTGGGGTTTGAGGTTTAGGGGTTTCGGGTTAGGGGTTTGGGGTTTAGGGTTTAGGGAGTTTAGGGTTTAGGGTTTAGGGTATTTTCACACTGCACCCTATAGCCTTATAAACCTAAAATCTAAACCCTAATACCCTTATAACTCTAGAACCTAAGCTGTAAACGGGTTTGCTGGGAAGAGCTTCACATTCACCTCGGCCGGAAGTGCTACATCCTAAATCCCGCACCCCAACACACGAAGATCCGAAGCGTGACTTCGCCGTAAGCACCAAAACGGGACCCTCACTGAGAGAACTACCCATATACCTAGGTCTATAATCTATAAAGGAGTTCCTATGGCAGGTACTTCAGGGCCCAAGTATGCACGGAGCCTTCGAGACGATGCCGGAAAGAGATGAGCCTAATCAACAAAACCCCACAACAACCAAACACGAATTAAACCCCTAAGCCCCTAAACCCCTAACCCGTAAACCCTAGAGGCCTAAACCCCTAAAAACCCTAAAAACCTTCACAGGAGTCCTTCTGGAAGGACCTTTGAGTCCTACGGGGACCGCGGGCCCAGGAGTGAGAGTTTCTTCGGGGAGATGCCAGGACAGGCGGAGAAGGGTTGAAGGGTTTAGGGTTTAGGGTTGAAGGGTGTGGGTTTAGAGGTTTAGGGTTTAGGGGTTTAGGAGTTTAGGGTTTAGGGGTTTAGGGGTTTAGGCTTGGGTTAAAAGATGGTTTAAGGGTTTAGGGTCGGGTTGAGGTTCAGGCACGAGCTATGCTAAAGATGACCCTGCGTGAAATCTGCTTACAAAGTCCCCTGAACCTCCTGAGCTTCTGAGACCCCGAGGCGCTGACCTTGATGTCCAAAGTCCTTTACCGTTTAGGGTTAGGGTTTAGGGTTTAGGCTTTGGGGTTAGGGTTTAGGGTTTATCAGGGCTTAGGGTTGAGGGTTTAGGGTATGAGGGATTCAGGGTTCACTTGTGGTGGACTGCAAGTTGTACGTACTGCAGCTCGAAGTACGCAAATCCCAAAAGATGCTCTTAGACCCTTAGGTCTTCGTTTCGGAGGCTTACGAGCAGCCCTAGGCAAAGAGTCTGCCAACCCCTGGCATCAGGAGTACCTTAAGCTACCGAAACCTACTTTTTTGTAGGGTCCCCCTAAATTCTATCTCTAGGGTTTAAAATAAGAACCTACAAAAAAGTAGGTTATGGTAGCTCAATGTAGGCATCAATAGCAGAGTTGTGCATGCGAACCTGCTGTTTAGGGGTTCGCGGCCGTTCAAACTTAACACCCATGCCTCCCGCAGCCACAGCAATGCTAAGTTTCGGTTGGCTACTGAGGGTGTATCCATCATTAGACGCTTAATACCCAAACCCTACACCCTAAACCCCTAACCCTAAACCTTAAACCCCTAAACCCTAAACCCCTAAACCCTAAACCGGCTTAAGGGCCTTCGCCCACAAGGCAACGTCGATGAAACCCTACCCCCCCGAACATCCGACAGCCCTTGGCCCCCAAACTGCGGTCTAAACTCTTCAACCCAAAAGTCCAGCAGGGTTTAGGTTTAGGGTTTAGAAGGGTTTATAAGGGTTGTTGCACATAGCATTCAGTTTTGCCACACGTGCAGTTCTATCTATCGAAGGTTTAGAAAGCCTCAACTTTCGAAGGAGATCGTGGTTTATAAGGGTTTAGGGTGTAGATTTAGAATTTTGGGTTCAGGGTTTAGGGTTTATAAGGGTTCAGGGTTTATAAGCGTTTAGGGTTTATGGGGGTTTAGGGTTTAGATTTTATAAGGGTTTAGGGTCTAGGAAGCTGTCGCCGCCTTTATGTGGCACCACCCCGAAACTCACTTGGGCCCCAGCCTCCAGCGGGTGCCTGCGCCAGTCAGGTTTAGGGGTTTAGGGTGTAGGGGTTTCGAGTTTACGGGTTCAGGGTTTGGGGTTCAGGGTTTGGGGTTTAGGGTCTAGGGTTTACTCTTCTGGTGCCAGGCCCTGCAAGGAGGGAGGACAGCATCGCCTCTTTTGTTAGGATGTGCTTGGTAGAAAGGGGACTCTGATGGGGATCTGGCGACCAGGGAATGCCTGGCAGAAAGGAGCAGTTGAGTCTGTGCATACCACAGCGCTTTACTATCTATTCTTCGGCCGATCTACTTATGCATGTATCCCCCTGCTATCTACCCATCCATCAATCCATCTATCTACCTATCTATCTACAGATCGATCGAACCATTTACCTGCCTACTTACCTACTTGCTGGAAGCTAGCTAGCTACCTAACACACATATGCTATACACATATGTGGTCTCTCTCTATATATCTATATCTATATCTATATCTATATCTATATCTATATCTGTATCTATATCTATATCATCTATATCTATATCTATATCTATATCTATATCTATATCTATATCTATATCTATAAGGTAGGGTCCGACCCGGACAGCTGCGCGGCATTCCTTCACAGCAGGGATTTGTGGTTTGGGGTGGAAGGCTCCAGGGTGGCAGGGTTTGGAGTTTAGGGATTTTGGTTGAAGGGTTTAGGGTTTAGTGTTGAGGTTTTCGAGTTTAGGGATTAGGGCTTAGGGTTTAGGGATTAGGGGTTTAGGGATTAGGGTTTAGGGGATTGGGGTTGAAGGGTTTAGGGAGGTACAGGCCACCAGCTGGCTCTGGAATAGTAAGAGCCTTCAGCCATCCTCCATGCTTTTCGCTTGTAGGACATAGCCTTACGGGATCTAACGAGTCTTAATTCCGGACCACGTAGTCACTCTCAAAAACGAACCCACGTTATGTTGCTACCATCCCAAGCCGAAAAGCGGAGGTAGTAGTTAAGTTGCACATCTAACAATCCATTGTGTAAACCCATATCAAAACCCGCTTAGGGGCCCTGTAAAACCCTTAAGCCCCAAACCCTATTGGACGCCTAAAGAGGATGTCCGAGTTTCGAAGGTTCATTATGGTTTAAGTTTAGGGAGATCCGAATCAAAAGGAAGAAGGAACCGATGAGTAAAAGGATCTACAAGGGTTGCTCGCAAGCCTACTTGGCGGACCATGGGACTTAGTAAGTAGGTCTATAAAGTGCTTCTAAGTACAGTTACCTTATTTGTAGCCCTGGTTGCTAAGTGATATGTCCCATATCCTGTCAGTAAAGGTTCTACTATCTAAACCCTACAGCCTAAACTCTTTGCCCCTACCTAAAAGGGATGGAGGACTCAGTCTTCCGGTAGTGATATTCACCAAAACGGCCCTGCGGAGCTAACGAAGTAGGTGTGTTCCCTGACTTAACAGTGCAAGGGGTCACGGGGTTTGGGTTCAGGGGCTTTGGGTTCACGAGTTTAGGGTTCATAGGGCGCAGAGCTTCAGAAAACCCTGACACTGATACAGACTTCAAGGTAGAGGAGGAAATTCAATCTAGGATATCCCCCGTGGGAACCCTAGTCTACTTACAAAGGGAAAAAAACCCTAAACCCTTTTCCCTAAACCCTAAACTGAGAGGACGCATGTCACACTCCCAACCTGATCTTTAGACGAGTACATAAATGCCAAGTAGGGAAGGCTCGTCGGGGCGAAGAGCTTTGTTGCTTGAGTACTGGCTTTGATGGTTTTAGCCCTGAACCTCGAAGCATCAAGCCCTAAACCCTAAACCCTAAAACCTAAAACCTGAACCTGACCGCCTGCACCACCTACATAAATCCCCAACCCCATGTCACCGTCATCCCGAAACCTTAAATTTTAAACTCTCAGCCCCGAAACCCTAAGCTTGAAACCCTAAAGGCCCTTAACCGTCCCTTAACTTCGATCCCTGACCCCTTATTAAACCCTAAACTTTAAACCCTGAGCCCGGAGCCCTTAACTCTGAACCCTAAGCCCTAAACCCTCAACCGTCCCTTAACTTTAGACCCTAACCCCACCTAACCCCTAAACCCTATGCCCTAAACCCTAAAAAATAAACCCCCGAACCCTAAACCCTAAAGAATAAACCCCTAAACCCTAAACCTAAAAAATACACCCCTAACCCTACCTAAGCCCTAAAGCCCGTGACACTCAGGTCGACAACTCGCCGGGTCTGTGCTTGGGTTTCCATCGATCGGCGAGCGAAGATTCAAGGCTCACCAGAGAGTCGTCGTGAGAGCTGCCGCTCGCTTAATATATATATATATATAGAGAGAGAGAGAGAGATAGAGAGAGAGAGAGAGAGCGAGAAAGGCCTAAATAATGAACTACTACATGATTCTTAGGGTTCCTTATTTTGTAAGAATACTCTAAAGGAGGCCCAAAACCTTATTCAAATCATCAAGGCCCTCATATTATGCAAGGGATCAGGGCTTAGGGTTTGGTCTAGGGCCTACATTAACTAACGAGTCCCGTTCAGATCTTCCTTGATCCCTGTAAATAAACCCTGAACCCTGAACCCCAAACCCTAAATCCTGAACGCAGAACCCTGATGGAATTTTTGCTCCAAGTGGCTCGAATCTCAAGCTTGGCTTGGCTTTTGGGGGTTAAGGGTTTAGGGTTTAGGGCTTAAGGGTTTTAGGGTTTGGGTTTAGGGTTTTTAGGGTTTTTAGGGTTTAGGGTTTGAGGGATTTAGGGTTTCAGGGTTTAGGGTTTTGCACGCTTTTTGTGAGGAATCATACCAGGAGTGCTAACGAGGGGTATCTTATGCCAGCATCAGTACATCGGCACCCCTACAACTCTTGAGCGGTGTTAGGAATGCGTTTGGAAGATGCTAAACCCTACCACTACTAAACCCCGGTATCCTGATCCCTCAAAACCGTAAAGATCTTCCAGTCTTCCATGTAGCCTGAACCCCAAACATCCCCCTAAACCCCCAAAGCCGTATAGATCCTAAACCCCTGAACCCGTCAACCCTAAACCTCCCTAAACCCCCCAAAAACCCTAGATTCTTAACCCCTATAGACGGTTTAGGGTTTTAGGGTTTAGGGTTTCGGGTTTAGGGCCTAGAGACCCTAAACCCCAAGCCCTCAACCCCAAAGCAGCCCCCGAGTCTCCAGAGATCCCAATACCCCTTAATGAATTAAGGAATATACCCTTAAATCATAAGAAAACGATCCTATAATTTAAGGTCTATTCCTTAATTAAGGGGTGTTGAGCTCTCTGGGTCTCCCCTATGGTGCAGACCACGCTGGCTCGCCATTTCCCGGAGCTCGCGTACTTCGGGCCGGCGCACCAGAGGCAGCTGCAGCAGGCCAGGGAGGGGCCTTGGCTTGGGTTCAGGGGCTTTTTAGGGGGGTTTAGGGGTTTTTAGGGGTGTTTTTGGGCTTTGAAGGTGTTTAGGGTAGGAGCCGCCAAACTCTAGCCCTGAAAAACACAAACCCAAGCCACAAACCCCTAAACGCTTGTCAAGCAACAACAATCCTCAAGCAGATGTCAGGACCCATGGTTTCCTCCCCATTTAGAGCGCCGAAAGTCTTTCATGCCAGCCCGAACCCTAAACCCTAGACCTTAAACCCCTTTAAAAAAAAACTGAACCCTAAGTTTAGGGTTTAGGGTTACATGAAATTTAATCAGGGATCTGCTCACCCGTGGAGCTCTACTCCTTACTAAGGCCCTTAGAGCCCAGACCTGCCGCCACCATGGAATTTGGTCCAAAAGCCATACTGTTGATGATACAAATCCTACATTACCCATAATAATAAGGAAACTACCATAATTCCCATGGTTTAGGGTCCTTAAGGTAATGCGGGATTTATATCATCAGCAGTAGTTGTACATGGCTGTATTTTTGTTGCCTCCAGCATGGCAGTATGTATGGGACCCCTTGGATAGCCAACACCCCAACAAACTCTACTAAACCCTAAACCCCAACCCTAAACCCTAAACTCTACTAAACCCTAAACCCTAAACCCTAAACCTAAACCTTAACAGGCAGACCACAAAGCCCCAAAGACCCGATATCTAAAGCTCTCCCACCAAAAGCCCACAACCTCTTAAACGAAAAAACCAGCCCAGAACTCGAACAGCAGCCCCCCTAAACCCTAAATTCGAAGCTCCGAAGCTCCGAACCCTAAACTCCTAAGCCCTCAAGCAAATGACAACAGAAGGTGTGTGTTGAGCGGCTTGGGTGGCAGAGCCTGGGGCCCATGTGGAGGTGATTTTCGAGCGCCTCAACAGGGCTCTTTTTGAGGCCGTGATGGCCAGTGCAGGGGCAAAGAGCCCAGGACCCTCCAGGTACCCTCAAATAGGGGCATATGGTCCCAAATTAAGGGTATTTAGGGTCTTTACCCATAGGCCCCTAAGTCCTTAGAGGATTCTAAATATAAACCATAACAAGGAACTACTTTAGGTGCCCATGGGAAGAGGGTAGATGGAGGGTCTAGGGCCGCAAGGGTCTCTCGTACCATGATGCATCCGCTTGAGCTCCTTGGACGTGGGCAAGCCGGCGCCCTGCATCCTACGTAGCAAAATGGGGCGATCCCGATAGCCTAACTGCAGTGATGAACAGGGCTACCAATAGGGATGCCACCGTGGAGTTTATGCCGGGGCCTGGCGCCACGAGCTTGGGGACGGGCCTGGCGATGCCCTTTGGGCCAACGTCTTTGAGGTCCTCATGTTGCAGTGGAGGGGAACTCGCATATGTAAAGCAGCCGCCGGGCTGGCATCTGGTGGCTGGTGGCTGGTGGCCCTGGCCGGCTGGCTGGCGGGCTATCGACGGCTTAGAAGCAAAAAACAACGCCCAAACTCCGCACCCAACCCTACGCACCCCCTATAAATCCTAAACTCTCCTTCTATAAATCTTAAACTCCCCTTCTATAAATCCTAAACTCTCCTTCTATAAATCCTAAACTCTAAGCCCTGAGCCCTAAATCCGAAGCCCTAAATCGAGCTCTTCGGGTCCTGCGAGACCTATGGCGCGCTCCTGTCCGTCTACTGGCTCGTGAACGTCCGGTGCCCGAGTGGATCGGTTTTGGGTTTAGGGTTTAGGGCTCGGGGTTTAATGTACATGTAGCGGCCTTAATGCTTAGAATAGGGTTTTGTGAGTGTTATATTAAGGCGGTTTTCTTAAGAAAGAGGGCTGCAGGGTATCGAGATTTAGGGTTTAGGGTTTAGGGTGTCGAGCATAGAAGCCTAAGGGTATAGGATTGCAGGGTTTCGGGTTTGTTCAGGGGTTCAAGGGCTCGTCTGGTGACTGAAGGTTTTGGGGGACGCCACCCACTGTCGAACTGCCAAAGGGCTCTGGGGATGATTGTGCGGCGGCCACGGTTCGATGCAGAGGACGCCTAGGAAACTTGATTGCTTCATTGCATGGGTGGGTTCCTGGATTTGGAGGTGGCGAGGATCGGCAAGGCCTTTTCGGATTACCTCCGAAGGATGCGGAGAAGGCCGGGCCAGACTATCCGGGATTTCAACACGGACTACGACAGGTGATTCGGAAGGCTCCGGGAGGTTGGCTGCAATCTAAGGCCCAGGAGCTGACCTTGTTGGCTTCTGTCGGGAACAAGTACGACTTGTTGAGGTTGCAGCAGGCCGCGATCTTGCACGACGGAGGACAAAGAAAGCCGTCGGAGGCAACCCCAAACCCCAGTCTAACTATTAAGGCCCCCAAAATTACCCCCGCTCCCCCCCAAGCGGTGCTTCGCAGTTCCCCAGTGCGGGGGCTGAGGCTTGCATCTCTTCGGGTGTAGGATGTAATGGGGTTTAGGGTTTAGGGCTTAGGGATGTAAGGCTCAGGGGTATTTGTGTTCAGCCCATAGGGGTTACCCGGACCCTATAAAACCTACCTGTTGTAGGGATCCTAAAGACGATTTCTTCACTTTAAGTCCGCAGAAAGGTAGGCCATTTAGGGTTAAAGGCATGGCTTAGCAGGTTAAAAAAGGCTTGTGATTTGGGCCAGATCAGCCCTCATCCCGAATCTTCAATACGGCTGATGATATAAATCCTGCATTACCTTAAGGACCCTAAACTACGGGAATTATGGGATATTCCTTATTATGGGTAATGCAGATTTATATCATCAACCGTAGCACGGGACTCCTGATGTATCTCTACTCCGATAAAAATTCAGAACACCAAACATTCCATACTCTGGAACACCAAACCAAAAACCCGTAAGTCCTTAAACCGTAAACCCTTACTTAGTAGCTGAATGAGTACACTTTAAACTTTTGGCATAAGATGATCCCTTAAAGAACTGAAAGTGTACACTTTTTTTGTGCTTATGAACTCAACAGCTAGGCTTAAGCCCTAATCTTTAAACACCGATGGCCCTGCCAACTGCCAATCAACGCACCTCTCCCCAAAGGGTCCAAGGTATCTACATAGTTGAATGTAGGGTTTCTATACTAGGACTTGTTGTTTATGATTTGGGAAGGTATCCCCCATAACAGTACCTAGGACCCTTTAGGCCCCGCGTGCCGAGGATCAGCACGAGGCTTTCACGCGCGAGCAGGATCAAGCGGATATGCTCTCCAAGCAATCCTGGGCCTGGATTCAGGAGACTGCCTGTAGTAGGTTTCAGGGAGTAGGGTTTAGGGTTTAGGGGTGGGTGTACTATACTGTTGCTACGGCTGTAACGATAACTATAGCCATATCTAGAACTACGGTTGATGATTTAAATCTTGCATTACCCATTATACGGAATATGCCATAATTCCCATAGTTTAGGGTCCTTAAGGTAATGCAGGATATATCATCAACTGTATAGCTATAGCTGTACCTATGGCCATGACTATATCTATAACTCCAGGGCGGAACCCGGAAGGGTGGGGGTTCTTCTTGGCACAGTTACCGTTATAGGAGCCTTATAGAAGGTCTATATACCTTACCCTAAGGGTCCATGTACCCAAATGGATATACTTTGGCCTTAAAGTAGTCCCTATTTGGGTACTTTGGGGCCTATGTATATCTATTTGGCTACATGAACCCTTAGGGTTATAGAAGCCTTAGCCCTATCTACCCTAAACTCCCCACCTGTAGTTTCCTAACACCCTAAAACCCCTAAACCTTAAACCCCTAAACCCTGAACCCTAAAACCCTTGTAGGAGGCGGCAGCCCTTTGGGTTTTGTGTTGCTTTGTTGATTTGGGGGTTTCCGAAATAAGGGACGCTAATACAGTACCCCAAATAGTAGGATCCTTACTATAAGGACCCCAAATGAGGTCCCTAAACCCTGAACCCTAAACCCTAAACCCTAGTCTTCGAAACCCTACATCCTTAAGGACCCCAAATAAGGTAACAAGGTACCCCTTATTTTCGGAAACTCCCATTTGGGAGGTGGGCGGAGGGACGCAGGGTTCGTCACATGTTGCAGATTTCGGCCATGGCGGGTTTAGGGATTAGGCCTTTTAGGGGTTTAGGGGTTTAG
>CAJNJA010077252.1:0-50280 GCA_905231915.1 Symbiodinium necroappetens
GGGGGAGTGGCGGGGGTGGGGGCCACTGGGCGGGTGGGGGGGGGGGGCCCCGGACCCGAGAGCATGT
This sequence comes from Symbiodinium necroappetens, assembly GCA_905231915.1. Taxonomy (NCBI): domain Eukaryota; class Dinophyceae; order Suessiales; family Symbiodiniaceae; genus Symbiodinium; species Symbiodinium necroappetens. Next base: position 68 of record CAJNJA010077252.1, read on the forward strand.
ATGTATGTATGTATGTATGTATGTATGTATGTACATATGCGTGTATGTATGCGCGTGTGTATAGACAGCAAGAACATACTCCTGTGATTGCCGGTAGTCACCGCCACATGGCATGGCAACGAGAAGTTGCGGCACCAGCAAAACTTGCATTCGAAAAGTCGTTACCTGTAGGAGCACTGACCATGACTGTCCATTGGCACTTTTTGCTGAGATGTCGGATCAGATTGCTTGCTCACCTGGCTTCTTTTTTTGGGTTTCAATCTATTGTCAATCACTGCCAGTACAACAGCACTTTATAGTCGTAGTCTACTATTGATTTTAAAACTCGCACACTCGTACAAACGGTTTGCTGCACGTGTCTGGATCGGATGGGTGCGTCTGCGAGTGTTCCGGTAGCTGCAGGACTAGACCACAACCAAACCGGACCCATCTCCAGGCCTTCTAACTGCGCTTCTATGCTTTCTGCTAGACCAGAACCTGCTATGCAAACACCACTGCGTCTTGTTACCGACAACATCTCGAACAGAGGTGGGAGGATGCTAAGAGTCAGAGACCGTGGACACCGTCAGTGTGTGGCAGAGGAGGAGAAAACTCGACAGTTTGTGCTGGCCTCTAAGCTTTTTTTTGCAGGCCTTGCTGCTTTGCGCCTCAGCCGAAGCGACGAGGTTTCCTTGCAGGCGTGGGGGACCTGTTGAAGCGGAGCTTTGTTTGGTGAACCAGGGCTGCAGTCTTTGACGGGGGCTATGGATGTTGCGGAGGGGCGCATTTGATGCGCCTTGTAGTTCAACTTGGGTGAGACGTCGTGTCTGTCTCCTAAGTCCTACTTCCCGGACGGTCTGCACCATCAACTTTTGTGCGGTCGAAGCGAAACTCTGCGATTTCGTAGGACTTGGAGAGCCGAAGGGGCTTCCACGCAGCTGTGCTGAAGGAGCAGTGGCATGCTGAGATGGGTGCACTCTGCATGGAATGTTCCGCGAAATATCATAACAGAAATTTAAGTTCCGTGGGGAAGGATCAGAATCCCATCGCTATCCGTAGAGGTACGGTCGAAGGCTGTGGCCCCGCAGAAAGAGAACTGATATTATCCCTCTGAGCTTGCTCTGCCCGAGGTTGGAACTGTTGAAGCCTTCCAGATCAAGCGTTCTCACACCCCGATGTTGTACTCATGAGCCTTAACTCAAGAAATCTTGTTGACGCTCTTAGGTTCCACATCGTGTGGGAAAACTCCGAGGATACCCGCATCGATGAGCAACGTGTTCGGGTCCGACACTCAAGAGGGTTTCGGCAACTTCCGTTCCCGCGAGGGGAGAGAGAAAGTCGGAGTCGCGTAAGAAGGGAAGTGCTTGCTGCAGCCTCACAGAAGTTCGAGATCAGTCGCCATCATCAGTATGTTTCTTAATTTTGCTGCGCAGGCAGAGTCCTCCGTGTCCAAAGTGAATTCCGGGCTCTCAGCACGCTCAGCTCAGGCTCGTTCCCTTGGTGAAGTTGTCTCGAGCGATTGCTGCACAGATTATCATGCACTTTATCATTCATTTGACAGGACAAGCGGCCGCCACAGTGATTCTGCCTTCAATATGTGAGTTTTTACCGAAATGCTGCGCCAAGCTTTACCTCAAACTACTAGTATCATCCTGAGCAGGGATCAATGTTGTTAGAACTCTCGGCTGCACTCCCAGGTCTTCGTCAGTTTTCAATTGGGCCAGCTCGGCCCGTGTACACATACAGACATGCAGTGACGATCCCTTCGAGCTTAGGCACCAGGCTACAGCCTGCAGTAGCCTTGATGAATGCGGCGGAGACGTCTAGTGAGTTCTCGATGGCCATCGCCACTGCCAATCACGCCTCAGTTGCCAAAGACTGGCGGACTGTTGGCTATCCTTGTAGGGATCAGCTGCTGAAATGCAGTGGCCCCTGGATCCTTCCCAGCATGCCTGAGCCCAGTGGCATAAAGCGTCTAGAGTAGAGTATCGTCAGCGACGTGGGCATAGGTAAGCTGGTAGTAATTCTTGTGCCAGGCCCAGTGCCTGTGTTTTCGCCCCGGTCTTGGAAGTTTCTGGCCATTAGCCAGCTGTGGAGGTCCTCTTGCCAATGGCAGAGGTCATCCAGAAATCGAGCGCGAGGCCTTCGGCAGTAAGGAAAACAAAGATGGCCCGATCATGTTGAATCCGTGGCCCGCTGGTCGTACTCGAGCGGCCGCCGGGCGGGGCTTCAAGAGGTTCGCCACTCCAGGCGCGTGCAGGAACACGTTTGAAACGCACCGCCTCCGGCTTTGACTTGCAAGGAGGCATCAGTGCACTGATTCTCAGGCTGGTGAGACTCGGTTCGGGGCGGGGGTGCAACTGCCAGCGCTGTCCCGCGCTCTGCTCTCGCGTACCGTTTGCCTTGAATTTGGGCTTGCAGCCTGGCGTGCCAAAGTACCGGGATGCGTGGGCTGCTGCCCCGCTGTATATGGTGCGTGCAGATGCCCTGCTGATGTCGATGGCTTCTTGATTGCGCCTTGCGTCACGATATCACACCACATTTGCATCACCACCGATCAAACCAACTTGAGAGTACAAGCAAACAAGAAGCATCGTTCCAAGGGCATCATGACTTAAATCAACTTTTCCGGCTGCAGCCTTTGGAGGCATTCTAGGGGACCTCCACGGACTGTAAGGCCGCTTCCCGTGCGGAGGAAAAGATTGCGAAAGCCTTCGCCAACTTTCAAGATTCCAATGAAAAGCTCGGCATCGAAGACGCCGGGTGTTGACAAGGAGGAAATTCGGGATCTATCACTGGATAAGATGCCGCGTCCTAGAATTCATCGTTTGGGTTTTGCATAAGATGGTCCTGTGTTCCCCGTTGTACCGGTACGATCAAGTTCTTTGCACGTATCCTGAGCCTGGGGAACTTCGTCCGCGGTCGTAAGCGTTCTGATCCTTCTGCATGCTGATCTCGTTGACTATAACGACAGTTCGGAGTGCAGTGGACTCCTTGTGGAGAGCTTCCGGGTGCATCCGTTTCTATTGGCACATGGGTGGCTACAGGATCATGTCTGATGAAGGGTTCCCGCCGTTCGACAGCACGCTCAGAGAACCCTCGATGGTTCATACACACTCGCTTGCCTTCAGAAGGCCCTGAAACAAACGGTCGAAGAAACACAAAAAAATCTCGTCTGCTTATGCGCAGAACACCTGGTCACCTCATCGCCTATGAGAGGCTCGAGGCCAAACGAGCGAGAGAGCTTGGGGAGTTGCACACCCGTCCTTACGAGGACATCGCAAAAAAAGAGTTTCTGGAGAAGGTCCGTGGTCCTCACATCGAAGGGATCCACGAGCTGATGGGCACCTCCGGCAGGGCCAACGACACATGACGACACCCCAGCGGACTTACCTCAGGGTGGGATCGCTGATTCGTTTGCAAAGGACTTATCCCCATGGCGAAATGCCAACGGACGAGGATGATATGCCAACGACTATGCAGCCAAGCTCGCTGTATACAATGCTTTCTTAAAGGACAGGAATGTGTACCGCGAGATCAAGTACGTCTTCAGCCTCCTCATCAGTGTGATCTCTAATGCATATAGTCCAAAGGCCCGTAAAAAAAATCCGTTACATACAAAAGAATGCGGACAATGTGGAGGACAGTTCACATCATCGTTTGTAGGTGGCCTCTGTGGAACATGAGGAAACGGCGCGCGCTGGCCTAGGAAATCCAACCCCACAGCAGTTCCGCGACGAGCAGCCAGACCTGTGTTTTCATTCTCAAACACAGTCACACCAATTGTATGCCCTCATATCCTTCAGTCTTGGAATGAGCGGCGACATCGAAAAAAGAAAAACATTGTCATTGCCACCCTAATTCCATAGGTTCACAACTGCATCCGGATGACGATGAAGTAAAGGAAGTGTCCACATGTCCCCGTGTAGACATTGCAATATACAAAGTTCAGGGTGGGAAAAATCAGCACCTTCTGAAGAACGAAGAACAGGCAATGCTTCAGAGTTTCTCTCCGATCGCAAGCGCAAATCACACTCGGTCACGTCACGAAAATCTTCCAACAAACCTTGAAATAAATAGCCTTGTCTCAAATCGGAGTGTCTGTTGCCAATCAGAGACTTGGACACTGAGACAATGAACCGAGGACGGAACAAGGTCGAGGAATCATAGCGTGCTAATGACACGGGAGCTTTCAAGAGGTTCTTCAGGCAAGTGCGTTTTGTCCCCTTATTTTGCTCGAAAGCAACAGGCATCATGCGGTCTCTCCTCTATAAGGATTGACGGGGCTGAGACAACCAACACCCCAAACCGTGATGGATACATGATGGTAACAATTTATCCTCGACCATCCTGCCAACGGCAGACGTCAGCACAAAAATGCCGAACCGCCGTGGTGTCCTCCGAGACTAGTGCGCAGTTCGTCACATAGGATTCGTTGCCGTGAAGGTGGTAATCATCATCTCCTTCGCCATGCTCAAGCTGCAATAGCCGAGCTCTGGCAAATTTCTGTTCCGGTTCTCTTCGCTTAGGCGAGATATACCGGAGAGACCCCGGTCACCTTCACGTGGCTTGCCTCCATTGGTTCGAGAGTTTTTTCGACACTTCCACGTGTGTGGGGTTTCCGTTTCCCGGGAGCCCCGCTAACATAATGTTACACATCCAGGTGCCGGTCCGATTCACGTATCGCATGCATGTATCTATGCGTGTTGCTCACGGTTTCAGCAGAGTACCAATCTACAGCGGTGCGCCTGTAGCAAGACAGGCTCTTGCGTTGCCTGTGTACCTGGACGCTTTGCGAGGGGATACACGCCCAGGCTTCAATATGTTACAATCTCAACGTGCGTATTTTGGAGGGGGATGGGGAAGAGGCATCCATCGTGCTCTCGCGAATGAGTTCTATTCTCCTCAAAAGTGTAATCCAAGCTCGCACAAGCACGCGCCGCGTGCGCGCACGCTCCCGCTCAGCTTTGTGTGCAGCCTATACGTCTCCCGCTGGAGTGGCATCATCGCCGTTGTAGCTCTGAGGGCCCTCGCCAGCTCACTGCTCGAGCTCCTCGAGACAGTTGCCCCCGTTGCTGGCGAAGCTCCTGTGCGTAAGGTCCTGCAGGACGGACGGTGGCTAGCTCGCAGGTGCACTGGGACTGCGAATGTACTGGTCGCAAAAGGTGTGCGGAAAAAAAGTCGGTTGGAGTGAAAAAAAAATCATGCATGTGCGGAGCATGGCCAAGGTTTGTATCCTTGTAGCCCAGCCCCACAATGCTTGTACCCCGCACAGACGGCTTGCTGGAGTGCCCGTGAGTTCGGGTATTCCGTGAAGTTCACGGAGAGGTATCCTTGAGTTGGCCGGCCACAGCATGGATAGTATGGAGGAGCCCTGCTCGGCCGCGCCTCTTTCTCCCATGCAAGTCGGGTACGTCTTCCACCGCCTTGTCGCACGCGCTTTGGCCCAGCACTTCGCCGGAGCGCTCAGGTTGCTTGCGTGCCCTGAAAATTCGGGTTCAGCACGCGCGCAGGATCGCGCAGGCACCGAGGCACCCTACAAGCTCCTCCACGTCTTCACACTCCCGCACCACCAACCCGTCGGCCGAGCATGTCCCCCGACAGGGCATACTCGACGGGCTGCGCTCGCGTGCTCTGCTCGCACCGCTCCTGCCGTTCGCTCGCCAGTTCTACGGCAGCGGGAGCAGCTACATCTGGACCGACAGCGCTGGCACCGAGCACGAGGTCTTGCAAGCCGCCCCCTCATGCCTGCACCACACGCAGTCGCTTAGCACGCCGCACCAGATGCCGTTGCGGCAGCCCTGGCAACCAGGCGAGGGCGTGTTCACGTTCCGGGACGATACCTCCATCGTCTGCCCTGTATGGCGTTCTCTGATGCCCTCTGGGACCATGCCTGGGTCCAGCTAAACCGAGGCAACACCCATGTTTGGAACGCAGCTGGCGAGGAGCGGCCGAACTTCGCCGCGCTCAAGTCGAATCCCACCTCGGCCTCGCACTTTTTTTTGGAGCATGGACGCTGCCCCCAAAAGCGCCAAGAGCTCCTTGTGCTCGGTGCTCCCGTTGGGAGGGACGCTTTCGTGCAGCAGCACCGCGCCGCAGCCAGGATGTCCTCCTCGAGCGCATCCCCGCCCTCGGTGACTTGCAGGCGGCCTGGCTGCTGCTGCTGTTTTGCATGTTGACCCGCGCGACTTGCTTCCGTCGCATGCTACCCTCGCACTGCACGGCCGATTGCCCCCGCGACCATGATCGCGCTGCTCTGTGTCTCCGCGCCATGCTCTCCGGAGAGGAAGCGCTCGTGCTGCCGGCTGACGCCCTTGCCGAGGCACCGCTGCCGCTCGGGTTAGGTGGCCTATAGGTCTGCGATCTGCCGCCTCCGGCGCTCCTGTCGCCTATGGTGCCTCGTGGCAGGATGCCTTCCCTGTGCTCCTCCAACGCTTCCCAGCCGATGCGGCGCGGCTGCGAGCCCTGTCGGCGTGAAGGCCTTCGAAGTTCGACAGGACCAGCATTTGAGTGACACCGAAGATAGTGTCAGTGACACTGATCACGAAGAGCCCTTCGGGCCAGGACCGCGGGTCTCGGAGCATCCACGGCTTCAGCGAGAAGTGCAGAGCTCCTTGCTTGACTGGGCCTCTTTCTGGTGCCACGAGATAGGTGGTCTCCTGCACGCCAGCAAGGGCGATGACGCAGTGCGTCTTCTATGTGGCAGGCTTCCTAACGAGAAGTATCTGCTGAGCGAAATTCGCGTTTTAGCAGCTGGCAGACCCCATTGTAGGACATTTGCGAGTCGCAAGAAGAGTAACAAATGTGTGTTGATACAAGTAGTATCATGTTTACCGTCGTGTCCCTGCCTGCAGGTGATGTCTCCGCTCATCACCTCCGCGGTCGAATTTCAACGCAGAGTCCAGGAGTTCCTGGGGAAGGATGAGCCCTTGCGGCTAGTAGCCCCCGACATCCAGACTTTCGGCTTCGGCTCCTCGGCCTATTGCTGCGTAACCGAACGGCCAAGACCGTATCAGTGATACGATGAGGTCGGCGGACGGTGGAATGCCGGTGCGCAGCAGCTGGTTCGAGATCCCGTCCGCGTCCGTGCCCAGCGGGCTCCGCCAGCCGTGCGAAGCGCCGTTTCGTTGGCATGGTCATCGGGCAGGCGTTGATGGGCCATGCTGGCCGTGTCGGCGCAACAAGCCGTCACGAGCACTGCCCTCAAGTCAGCTTGGCCGGCGCCCCACCACACGAACCGGCAGTCGGCCCCAGAGCTGGAACGCGTGCTTGACCTTGCTGACGCAGCAGGCCTGAGCCGCCTGCCGCTAGCGCGGCCTGTAGGGACGTCCTAGGATAGGAGGCTGCGCCGAAACGAGCGGCGGACCCGTGAGACTCATGCCAAATAAAAAGGCCCGTGCAAACAAAGGGGTTGGAATGCTTCCAAAATTTTTTTTATATCCATGGGGGTTGAGGCAGCAGTGCGGCGCCTCGCCTTGGAGAGTCCCACTTTTCAGTATCCAGGATCGCATCAAAGCCTTTGCCCCTTCATCATTGCGACGACCACCACCAGGCCCAGGTCGCCCGCCTCAAGGGCATGTTGATCGAGGGCGAGTCCGACCCGGCGAACAGTTTAGTCTAATTAGTGGACAAGGCAGCTTCCATGCTACAGGACGGCATGGTCCGCTACATCCCTCCATCGCAGTGCGTAAGCAGGGACGCAAAGATCGCCTCAGTGAGGCGCGATGGGGATCTCGTTGCCGGGGAATCACTCTGCAAAAGAAAGCGAACGGCGTTCACGTCGAGACTGGGACATACGGGGACTGAGCTGAAGGTGACAAAGGCAGAAAAAGGCAAGGGCAAAGGCAAAGCTTGAAATGAACAAGAAGACCGCAGCCGCAGTGCGGCACTCAAGCGCAAGCCCAAGAAGGGCAAATGTAAAGGCAAGGGCAAGGAGCACGGCCATGGAGGTAGCAATCGCGACAAGCCCTTTGCATGCCCAAGGAACTGCGGCACCTCCACAGTGTGAACAAGAAAGGCAAGCGGTTCTGTTACGGCTTTAGCCTGCCGTGTGCCCACCTCAGGCACTCACGCTGAGTGTGATCGAAGAGTGCGCCAGTGCATGAGCTGCGGTAGTACCGAGCATGGAGCGTCAGAGTGCCCGAAGGAAGCCGGGGCCTGTCCAGCTCTCTGCTGAGGTTGCCAACCCATTGCCACACGCGCCTGTAGCAGCCGCCTTACAGCACAGTGTGCAGCAGGCATCGGTAGTGCCTTCGCTAAGACCAACTCCAACAGTAGTCGATTTAACAAATTCGACTACAGAAGTCCGTGAAGGTACAGTGTACCAACGCCCAGTTAAGGAAGTTCCTCCAAAACTGTTCGACCTCCACTGGGTTGGGCGGCTTAACAGGTCTGCCATTTCACGAGGCTCCACGGACGTGGCAGTAGACCACCACGTCGAAAGTACTTCAGCTAAACCTATTTTCCAACTTGGGACGCATCTTTTTGAAGCAGTGCTCCAACACCCAGATTTGAACCTGATTGGATACACTGGGCTCCCCACGGGAGCATACGGGAGCTTCGCTTCCGTTGCGCAGTGCACTGCAATCCACTGGCCGAAAAGGCCTTTGAGGAGCTGATAATATCAGGGTTCGCCTTGTGAACTTTCTTGTAAGTTTTTACGTGCAAATGTTGCGCAGCACCATCTCAGAGAAACGTGTGCCCATGCCATCAGTTGAGGAGTTGCTGCCTTCGGCCCAGTGCTCGGAAGAAGAGGACTGTCACCCTTTCCAACAAGTGTTGGTTTAAAGGCCTTGACGTGCAGTGCGACGGCTCCCACATTCACGCCCCGCGGGGAAAGCCACCGTGGATGGCTGCACAGTGTGGGCTACCTCCATGGAAAGCGCATACGCTACGCAACTGGCGTCTGTATGGAGAAGCTTAGCTGCCGAGCAGTGGTCGGCTCAACTCGCGGCAATGCCACTGGGTCGCAAGCAGCAGCGCAAGTTGCTCCACGAGCCGGACTTTTCTGACCACATGGTCCTCTTCGGCAGTGCCGCAAAAACCTTTCAAGCATGGGAAGATCCCATGCAAAATCTCCGCGGAAGGGCAGTGATTCCCAAAGGGGACCCGACTTATCCAGTAGATCCAGTACACACAGGTGGCAGTGCTATCCGTGCCCGTGAACCCTGAGCGCTGGGTGCGCAGAGCTCGCCTCATGGGAACAAACCGCGACCTCCAGTTCCTCCGCAGTTGCAAGAAGGCGCGAGGAAAAAACGAAAAAAAAAGGCAACGGGACACAAGAAGACGAACCGGCACACAGCCGAGACAAACCTGCACGAACCGGGACCAGCCGCTACAAAAGAGGTGTTCGCAGGCCACAGTGCCACAGCACTTCGTGCAGACATTCGTGAGCAGCTGGCAGTGCCAAATGCCGTAACATCACCACACACACACACACACACACGCTTGCCATGTAGGAATTGCAAGCCCAGGTGTTGCAATAAGGTGATCTACGGTGATACAATGTATTGACGAACACCTTGCAAACTCAGAAAGTTTGTTGAACCGTGTTCCCCCGCCTGTGGCCCCCAGCTGGATCCACATATTGCTACCGGGCCAAACCGTTTTGTTGTGCCGTGTGGTTTGCGGTTTTCCGCCTCCTCCGAGAGCGTGTCAGCCTGCACCGCAAGTGCCAGTTGGCCTCCTGCAGCAGGACTTGCCCGTCGTGCCCGGCATGTGCTCCATCCTTCCGCCAGAGGCTTGTAGGAGCCGTGGCGCAGGCCGGAATGGAGCAGGGTGCCGCCAGACTCAATGGTGCAAAAACAGTGGAAACCTGGCGCCAGCTGAATGTGTTGATCGTGCTTGATTGGGCCGAGATGACATACGCTCGGGTTTGGAACTGCCTACATAGGGTGCGCAACAAGAGGCCATGGCTGAGCAGCAAAGGGCGTATGCAGGCAGTACTGCAATTCGGAACCAATGCAGGCATCGAAAATGCGAACTTTGTGATGGGGGGTAATGCGAGAACGCCTCCACGCTCGATTGAAAGCATGAAAATAGGAACTTTAACTGAGCTCTGACCCAATGTCCCCAGATTTATCCAGCACACTACCCAAGTAAACCAGGAAGAATTGCATTCAACATTCAACGCGGAGGCACAGCACAAAAACACCACTAGCTACCTTGGAATAAGATGGTGTCATGTTGTAGCCATGCCGACAAATTGTCATGACCGCATAGAAACCTGTGATTGAACAGCACGGTTCCACACATTTTTTCCATAATTATATTGGACACGTCTTGCCAGCATGGTTTCTGAAGCTCCACGGGCCTTCGTGCGCCTGAAGACGCTTCACGGCCATTTCTCGCAACTTGGCTTGCACAAGCGCCCCGCGGCCCCGCGGCCTTGTTCCGGGATCGAACGGGTTAGATTCTGTGGTTCCATGTCAGCAGTTGTAGAGGTTGAATGGTGCCGAAACCGCCTCAGTGCAAAACGGCTGATATCGCTGGACTCAAACTGCGGTCACCCGTCGATCGTTGCCTTCAGCACGGATTGTTCACATATGTATCTGCGCATTATCAGTAATGTATTTGCCAATGCTGCTGTGCCCTCGACATGGACTCTTTACATTCGCCGCATGGAGAAGATTTTCTTTCCGTCGATGACATGGCATTGTGACAGTGCTCATCGTTGGAATTTTTCGGATTGTGCAGGCAGTCTCCATTTGATGCAGCGGAGGTGGAGCAGCTCTTGGACAGCTTGAAGTTACCCGAATGCCGTTGCATTGCTAGTCATCGTTGCAAGAACCATACGTGGGAGGACCTTTCGCAGCATGTCTTCCTCGAGCTGCGGCACAAAACGCGTGTATACTCCCTTGCTTGCGGTTACATCGCAAGACAGCCGGACGTCGACCCCCCGGTAACGGCAAAGGCAGAGCAACTGTCCCTGTGCGGCAGCATCCGAGTATCCAGGTGCAGTCCTTGCGATACAGTCCGGAGCTGCTGTCCGGCAGCGTTGAGGAGAATGATTTACGTACGGAAGCCACTCCGAGCCCTGGCCAGAAGTTTGGACGCCGAACCAGTCTTTAGAAACCCTTGATTCACACCGATCCTGATTAGGACGACCATTGGCCTCGGCTTCTTCGAATTTCAGTGGAAGGGCCATGAGTTGACGGCCCTGCATCAGATGTTCGGTTCACCTGTCGGTGCCGGGAATGCCGTGGACGTTTTCACAAACTTAGTCGCGCGGATCGACAAGCACACGGACTGTTGTTTTGCGCATTTGTGCAGTTAATCGCAAATCAGCGTTTCAGGTCTTGTTTGCGAAGATCGGAGAGGCAGAGGCAGTCCCTGTCAAGCAGCTGCTGGCATGTCGTACACCGCTAAGATTATGATTTGCAGAGGGTCGCCAAAACCGCTTTTGTCAAGGGAGCCGAGGCACCCACGCTTTAGTCACCCGCGGTTGTGTTCCTTTGTCGTGCTGGGGAGGCTTTGCCATTGTTCTGCAACGAGCTTGTTCAGCAGAGCGAGCAAGTGCAGGCGATGGATCTGCTCTTCTTGCAGTAGCTGCATTTCAGATAAAAGTTGATACAAGCTAAGCAATCCTTGCACAGGCTGGTGACGGAGAGAGAGAGAGAGAGAGTTTCCTCTGCTTGGATTGCAGGCAGGTTTCATCAATGTCTTCGAATGGCTGCTCGGTTTAGAGTTTGGCCGAATTGTGGGAGCAGTACGCGACATTGCTTGGTGGATACTTGCACAAGCCTGAAGGAACTACTGTGAAAGTACAGTCCCTGCCTCCACTCCGTCCGTGCCCGGCCTTTTCGGGGTGGCCAGAGCTCCAGGCATCCGACTCAACAGTACTGGCAAGCGCGGGTTGTGTGCCCGGCGCGGCCGATGGCATCCATCATCTTGGACGCAGGCTCATTCCGGTCGGGTTTCGCTTGTTGTTGTTGAATGCTGTAGTACCAGGGTATCAATGCAGACATATGTAGGGCTTCCTCTTGTCGATCTCGAGCGGGTGCGCTGCGAAATTCTCCAACTCGAAGGAGTGAAAGAGAAGCTGCTGGCTGATCTGGACGAGTTTCTGGCGCCGGAAACTCAAAAGTGGTACAAGGACATGAGATGACGCGCGGTTTCCTGAGCTCCCAGTTCAGCGCGAGAAGATACCGCAGCTGTAGAGATGTCGGACTATGCTGGCAGGAGCATGGAATTCAGCACAAGCGAGGCTACTTGTTTTATGGAGCGCCTGGCTCCGGCAAGACATCGAGCTTCGACAGCATATGAGTCTGGTCTTGTCGCGTCCAAGTCTTCGGGGGAAAGAGTGTGTCGCTCGAAGAGGATTTTTATCAGCTATCATTGAGTTATCGTATATTGATAGGAGCCTGGCTAAGAAGCTGGCCTTTTGGCAGATGGCGGTCTCTACCGGAGCAAGGGGGTGGCCGTGCAGTCTTCCATCGCAAGCACACCCAGGGTACTTCCAGCACGACACCAGAAGAATGTAAAGCTTCATATGCGAAGCATTAAGTCCTTAGGTTTGCTAGCTCAGTCATGCAATAGACCTGGATGCACAAGTCATGCAATCATAACTATACCAGAGGTAACATTCGGTGTCCCGATGAATGGCCTTGCTTGGAGCGAGGCTGGTGCAGGCAATTGCAGGCCATTTTCAGCACAATTTGTGCCCGACCCTCAGCATCTTGTACTCATGGATTGCAGCGACACCGATTCAGAAGTTGCCCACTGATGAACCTGAGGTTATGTGCACTTAACGCACCCCAACCTCACGGACGAGTCCTTGAGGGCAGCAATGAACCAAGCGCCACGTCACTCGCCGCTGTGCCGCAAAGATTGTTGCGTAAAGGTCCGGCGGCACGTGCCCCACCGAGGCTTCTAGTTTTTGAGGACATCGACGCGATTTTCGGTCGGGATCGTGAGAAACTTCTCGCCGACTCGGTTTTGACCTTCTCAGGCACTTTGAGCTTCCATCGCTTGGCGCATGCCGTTTTAGCCTGCATCGCCTGCTCCTGCGAGATGCCGACATCGTATCTCCCTCTGCTGAGTATGCGCTCAGCAGCATTGCAGGCCTTTTGAATGCCCTCGATGGCGTCGGCAAAGCTGACGGCACCTCTGGCAAACATGAGTATCAACACGGCATGCAAGCATGCCGTGCATGTACACAGAGCACTGTTGGCGAGGCCAGATTTTCGTCATGACGACCAATCACCGTGATCGACTCAACCCTGCGCTGATCCGCAATGGCCGAGCAGACCTGCATGTTGAGTTTTCCTATGCCTCGGACAGCCAGATCGCTGGTATGTGTCCGTGCTCACACAAGGGGAGTCGATTGCCGGCATATCGAGGCGAAAACATGCTGTTGGTGCTAGCCGAGGTTTGCACGATTCTATCCTAGCACCGAGCAAAGATGCCAAGACTTTGTCACCAACCTTCGTCATTGCCTGGCGGGTCGTCTCTTGGCATGTGATACAAGTCCAGTGCTTTCCCCCATCGTAGTCATACACGTGTTGACGGCCAGTCGTGGCTCCACAGTTTGCCGGTTGAGCTGTACTCGGCGACATCGAAAGACTGAGGGCCAGTGACGACAGCCGCGCTGCAGCATTTCTTTATTCTGCACCGAAGGTGCTTCTGCGTAGTTGCCTCCGTCTATGTGTGTGCACGGTGTGTGCATGAATGGTTGTGCTGGTTAATGTTGGCTGAGCTTTTCATGCACATGGTCAGGAGCTCGGCGTTGCAAGCCTTGGACAGCGTGCAGGCGTGTTAAGAACAGCTCAGACTCAAGCCAGTCATAGGTTTCGCCGGTTTCGCACGTGCTCAGTCAGGACGTTGTGGAGGAGTTGGAGCAGCGCGCTGACGAACAGCGGATGATGCTTGAAGAGACAGGGAACAAAGCCTGAGGGCAGATCCGGACAAGAGGCCTGGACACTAAATGCCCTGCTTGGGAGAGTCAATGTGCTGTGACAGTGGCAGCGACTGTGCGGATATTTGACGGCCGACCTCGGTATGCGTCCTCATTTATTTCACAGGGGGTGAGAATCGAAGCTCTTGCCACGGTACGTTCCTCGTTTATTTCAGGGGGTGAGAATCGATTCTCTCGTCAGTGGACACGAATGATCTTGTCGGAACGAGCAGGCCGGATTGCTGCATTGTTTGTTGCTGCCACCCCTCAACATTCGCATCAAGTGGACGTAATGGATGGCTGATATAGGTTATGTGTGCAATATAGTTCTTTTGCCATAAAGTTGGTCACTGTACTTGCACCTCGCAGCTTTGCTAGAGCAAGACGGTGAAAACGCTCCGGGTTTCTGGAAGACTGCAAATCATAAGACAACAACACGCAGTTGCCTGAATTGAAGGCAAGAGGTGGGTATCTGAAAAAAAAGGTTTGGCAGAGCATGGTCATTATTTACACCAGCCTGCAGTGTCGCATCGCCATGGCCCAACCATGCACAACAGCCAGGCCCAGCAGAGCTCACTCTGCAAGAAAAGTCAGCGCACCTTTTGCATTGGTGGTGCCTGAGGAGCAGGGTAGCTCGGGTAGCTCTTGGCACTACCGATGCGCTGTCCGGCTGGGCTCTCGGCTGGGACTGGGAGCATTGTGCGGCAAGTCTGCTGCCAGTGTTCTGTATGGAGAAATCGCAGCTGGACTACCTGCATGCGAGATCAGGCCAGAGGTCTTGGCAGCCTTGGCTTCGCTGCTAACACTGGTTTTTTTGCTGTTGGTCGGCGACAGCCAGGCGGAAGTGTTGCTTTGGAGGGTGAAGGTCTGGAAATCGATAGTTCTGCTACTTGGAATTTGCTGGTGCTGGAGCAGGATTTTTCTGAGAGTCTCACGCAAATTTCAGCTGTCCAGCACCTTCTCCGGGTAAGCAGAATAAGGTTTGTTGCTTTTGCGTTCCATGGTGAGGTCTCTCTCTCTCTCTCTCTGTGAGTCTGTCTCTGTCTCTGTGTGTGTGTGTGTGTGTGTGTGTGGGGGTAGGTTGGCAGCTAGGTAGATAGGTAGATGGGTAGGTAGGTAGGTAGGAAGGAAGCAAGGTAGGTAGGTGGGTAGGTGGGTAGGTAGGTAGCTAAGTAGGTAGAGCACACACGGGGTGTCGCGGTGCAAGAATGGGTTGAGCATGGCTGAGCTTTCAGCGCGACCGACCTTGTTCTGCGGCACTGTCGTTTCAGGACCGATGCCACTGAGCTTCTAGCTTGTGGTCTTCTGTAGCAGGAGACAGTGCTGCGATGCGATGCTGCAGGCCTTTGCGCAGGTCGGAGTTCCGAGGGCTTGTTGCTGCATCAGAATACAACAACAGCATTTCACGGTCGCTTCGATGAAGCGCGAAGCATGATTGGTCAGGTGGTGGTGTTGTGCTTGTCGCCAGTGCGGCGGTGATTGCTCAGCCTCAAAAGTGGGGCAGCAGTACCATGGTGCAAAAAGTAGGGGTAAGCAGCAGTATCAGGAGAAGCAGATGCAGCTAAGCTAAGTGCAAAGCTATTTTTTGCTTGGCATTGAGCACCAAGTCGTCTTATGTATCATTTTTGGATGGCTTGGCCCCCTTCACAGCCCCGTACAGTTTTGGGTGCATGCGACAGTAACTCGAAAACGAGCCGTCTCCAGTCGCTCAGGCTTTTTCCTGCGCAGTCTATTTCGAGCTCTGCTGGTTGCAAGCTTCGTGTTCCTGCTACCTGGCCTGCCTGGCCTGCCGTCAAACTGCCCTTGAGATTGAGCTAGGTAATGACTGTCCGCCCTCTAGTTCGCAAAGGAGGCCTTGTATTTTCTGCTGTCAGGTATTTCGGCTTGACAAGTTTCTCGCCCATTTTTGCGGTCCAAGCTCTGACGACTTTGGCTGCACTGACTTTTTCAGCCTCTACTTGCACCTTCTTCGCATGCACCCTGGAGACACATGGGGCGGAGGACTCAGCAAACAAGCTGCCCGGTTCGCTGTTGCTGAATGACTGCTCACCTGTCTAGCTGTGGAAGTTGCAAGACATCGATAAAGACCTATAGTGGTATCACGAAACATGGCCGGGCCTCAAATTAAATGATTGCAAACGTGTCAACGATGACGCGACAAGGAGCCTCCACGAAATCCGCGGGGGCACCGACTTTCACTGAAGCACGTGGCCTTGGGTTATCTTTGCAGCATCGGGAGCTGGCTACTGGCACCTTGGCATGGCAAACGAAATGAGGGTGCAGCAGAAGTCATAACGATTCGGCAGAAAATGGCGCAAAACTGTGCAAGCACAAGTCGTAACATACCCTGGCTATAAGGGGAAAACCGTCTCTAAAGCCGCGCTATGGTGCTGAGACGGTCCGTCAACATGATCGGCACCAGACATCACCAGACTAAGCCCTTGCGGTGCCCAAGATGAGACGGTAGGCGATACGAGCATACATCGTAACTTCGACTGATCACTGAACATCGTGAGCGGTTTTGTGCTGCCAGTGTACACGTGATTACTCAATGGCGGTTTTATGGCGCGGGCACTGGATTGTGTTACGACTTTTGTTTCTAAGCCGTACGGCATAGCTACATCATGGGCAGAAGATGTACTCATCGCTCTTGGTATGACTCTCGGCGCTTGCTTGTGAATTAAATTTGGGCAGTTCTCCCAGGGTCAGTTGATGGAGGCGCAGATTTGTCTGCGTCATGCTTGTGTTTCCGACGTGTCCGATGTTTTTACTTGTTACTTCAGGGCCTCAAACGAGCTGGCAGCAAATACACGTACCTCTGACTGAACGCCTGCCGCTGGGGTTTCGTACGCCATCTTCTGAGAGCCAGATCGATCTACAGTTCTACAGCATCTTCCGCGCGTGCTGTGAGGCCTATTCCGTCTTGCTCCTGCACCAGGAAGTGGATGGCCACCTTGCGGGTCTTTCACGGAGTCTCAGTCGCGAAGAGCATTTGGTGTTGTTCAGTGTCTCGGCATGCACTTAAAGAGGTGCCCGCCCGAGTCACCATCAGCTACGTTTTGAAGAGACACCTGCTGATTCGGGCATGTTTAGCCAGATGAGGTTTCGGAGGGTTCTTCCTCAGCACCCTCGTCGGATTTCTGCTGCTGCTGCTGCCTTGTGGGCACCACTGCTTGGGAGGTGCAAGCGCTTGACTGACAGCAGAACTGGTTTGACTCTGCGTGCTTGAGGCACTGAGAAAGTGAAACCGGAGGAGACTCCGGTGATCCGCCGATGTAATTCCAAGGCGTGTGTTCCGCAAGATGTAGCTGCCACTGCAACTGTGCCGTGCCCGCTGCACTTTGCAGATGCTCGTGTTTGCAAGTGGAAGCCGACGGAAGCATGCCATACACCATCAAATCAGCGAGGAGTGACTTGACGAGTTTGTTCGTGACCATTCATGCAGCTTGCTGGCCAGACTTCAGACAAGCGGCATCGTGCTCTGACAAGGGCCACACCCTCGCACACATGAGCATGTGCTGCTTAGTCAAGCCCTCACACGGGAAACTCAGCCTCTCAGGAAATGAAATGGATTTTTGTTTTTGTTTCAGAGACTTCAGCTTGCAAGGAGTCGCCCGAAAAAAGAATTCAGTTGCAGAGTGGATTGGGGACTCAGCTGTTTGCGGACTTGCGTCACATGCCTACCAACTGCCCTTGCGCGGGTTAACCTTAATGTGGAATCCGACGTGACGCGCTGAGTTCAACGTCGCCTCAGTCCGCGCCCCTTCATGTCAGGTTTGACGCGCATTCGCCTCCCTTTTGCGCAGTTCTCTCCAGGCGGATGACAGCATTGGCATTGGAGAGCAAGTCCAGGCACCTCCAGCTGTGGCCATGCGGGCTATGCCAGCAGTGGGTTGCCGGGAAGATGCTGCACAAGTGCCGGAGACACCACCACCCGCCGCTCGGACGCCGGTCATCCTTAGTGGCTGAATGCGATAGAGTAGGACTCTCAGCGACTCTCTCAACACCCTGGGTTCTCAGGTGGAGCATCGCAAGCCTGATGCGCAGCTTGAAGTCGATGCAAGCTGCCCAACCTTCGAAATGGATGTGGTACCGGCCGCAGACGTTGTGGAGGTGCTGGGAGTGGACGCTATAGCTCATACAGTACCAGTACCCGGCAGACGGCAGAAGTGTAGAAGCAGGTCATAATGTCGCCTTACTAAACCCCCTAGCCCGCAGCCCTGAACGGGGCTGCCCAGGAGCTTCTCGTTGAGAAGGCTCTTTGACTTACCTGTAGAGCTCGATGCCTTAGTACCTGCGCGTATCCCCTCGTGAATCCAAGCTGGTCTCCGTTTCCGGCATAGCAGCAGACACTTCCAGATGGCCTCATGTAGTAGCAGAAGTACGCTGCCGGAGGAGGTGCAGGCGGTGCCGGTGCACAAGGAAGTTGTGCCCGCTGCGACACCCGCCACAGGCCTTCCACCCAGAGTGACATGTTACTTTGAGCACGGGTCGGTGTGCCGAAGTGGCGTATGAGTATGATGGATGGCTACTCCGTCGCCTCCAGAATTCCATAACTGTCCACTGGAAAGGCGCTGAGACGGCTGGCGCAGCGTTTCCCTTTCCCCGTGGACCATCCAGGCAGCCAGACGAACAGTTTCTGCATTTCTGCCTTCGAAGCCTTGGGCAGACTGCCTGGCAATAGCAGACTTCGCGAGTCTGAGTGGATGCAGACCAGAAGCGTAAGAGATAAACGGCGTAGTGTCACTTGCACCTTGTTGCTCGCGTGCGCAACATATCCTAGCCAATGCCATCTCGAGAAGCCCAATACTTCTTCGCGGCCCTCAGTGCCAACATGAGCAGTCCAAATTTCCTTCATGCTTGAGTAGGTCAAACGGAAAGTCTCGTTGCTGGGTTTCAATTTCCCTCTAGGTTCATCCTCTCAGATTATCGTGAGCAACCTGTAGAGTCCAAACAGCGCAAGCATGCGCAAGCCATGCCAGCCACGAATCTTTTGCGCAGCCGTTGAAGTTTTGTCGGTAAGTACTTGTGCGTTCAATGGGGAGCTGCCGTAAACAGATTGCAACTTGAAGCGACGAGGCCGCGCCGCCGCCGCTGCGGTGAGGCTTGGACTGCCGAAGAGGCGCCAAAGCAGAGGAAAGCCAAGGCTCGGAGGGGATCTGGCTCCCTGTTCGGGACATCCCAAGTGACTGCGTCGTTTTTGCCGGTTCAGTCCAGTTCGGTCCAGCTGCCGATTCCCAGGCTAGAAATTGACGCCCAGTGCACTGCAGGTTCATGGTCACTGCAGGGTCACTGCTGTGTTGTGCGTTAAGCTCACAGCCTCCGGTTGCTCCTCCTCAGAGAATACTTGGGCTTGAGTTTAGGCTGGTCGTGGAATTTCCTTCACATCGCACAAGTTTCACTATGCTGAAGCTTGAGGCTGTTGCCAGCCGATCCGAAGAATTCCGGGCTTGGGTGGAGGCGTAGGCATATGCGTCGTGCGCGGTATTTACGTCTGAAATTGTCAGCACATTGGCATGCATACTTGCAGGAACCAATGACGCGCTGCTAAGCTCGGCTTGGCTGAGAACATGACACTATCAATGGTCTTTTCCGCCATGCCAGCCCACAAACACAGCGAATGTCGCTGGCGAGTTCTGTCCCAGCTCGGTTTGGGTCAGTCTGGTGAAACAGGGCATGGGCACTCTTCAAACAGAAAGGGATGCAGAAGCAAAGTACGGCCCCTTGGCCTGATGGATGCTGTCGTGACTCATGACATGACCTACCCCTCCAATGCTGGAGTCGAGAGTGTCTGACCGAGTCAGCTGCTCGATGTGGCGTGTGCACGATGGCCCAGAGGTGTCTCACCACATGCAGGCTCGCAGCCTTACAGCTGTTCTCGAAGTCGACGAAGACGAGGGCGCAGAGGAAGAGGAGCAGATTGAGGAAGAACAAATCCTGGAAGTGGAAGGACAGGGTGGGATATCGGAAGCTATCGGATGTAGGGTTTCAGGTGCTTGAAAAGCTGAGACCGATGTAAAACAAAGGAATCATTTAACAGTAACGCCTGTCAGGCGCAAAGGTTCTGAATCCTGATAGTCCCGGTCCGGATGAAAAGCTCCTGTCGTTTGCACGCACCGTCCAATCGGTTCATCTTGTGTTTCATTTCCCGTACTCGAGCCTCAGCCTAAGTGTGTGTAACAGCTCCTGTTCTTTGTTACCAAACAGGTGTGCTTGGCGTGATGAATTAGCGTTATTTGGCATTTGTTTGGGCAGGCCAGGACCAGAGCGGAGCGCAGGCAGTCAGCGATGCAGAGCAAAACTCGAATGCCCAGTTATGTTTGGCCGCGAGTGCCACATCTGATTCTGGGATGGCATTTTACGACTTTACGATTCCCTTCGGGGAGTGGGTCAAGGCATGCTGACATGAGATGATTGCGTGCTGCGCAGACCAAAGGCAGATGGTCCGCAGCAACCCGAGTGCAAGCTGGAAGAGGTGGGTGGTACAGATGCGGCGTGGCCCCCAGATTGACGGTTTTTCCGAAACGCGTGTCATGTCCCGCCTCCGGCCGAGGCGCTCCCTTGCCAGGAGGGGCTGATGCCGCCTGCCCAGGCGATTGCAGCGCGTGGCACTGTTCACGAAGTTCCGTCGTGTGTTCCTATGTAAGACCTTTGGAGATCATGTCGTTTCGCCAGTTAGACTTAATTAGAGGATGTTGCGACCTCTGACGGTGTTGAAGTTGTAGGCACGCCATCTGGCAAGCGACAGTGGGCAGATGGTCCTCAGCCAAGAGCGGCTCAAGCAGACAATTCGGCAATACTCAGCATGACAGGTGAGGAGCGTAATTACTGCTTATACAGAAACTCGGATGGAAAGCGTAAAGGTGCCAGGCTGTATGTAGGGACAGTGCGACATGCAAGCTTTCGTCCGCCCAAACATGTAGCAGTGCTGCGACACATGACGCAGAAGATCTGCGTATGCTGCCATGGTGGTCCAAACTGCTGTACATCTTCTTTTCCATGGCAGTGTCAGCATACAGCGAGCTTAGTTTCACCAACTACACGATCAGTGGCTGCATGTGCAAGGAAGTCTGGTCGTACAACAACACGCCCTGCCTGAGTCACTGCTGCAACCCAGATGGTGATCTTGGAGGCGAGTGGTGCTTCGTCATCAATGCAACAGAATGTCAAGGAAGCACATGGGATTACTGTGCGCACATGACGACGTCTTCTTCCTCCTCGTCGTCCACGATATCAACTTCGCCCACATCTACGCAGACACGGTCAACAGTAACATCAACCATCACGTCTTCAACGCCATCGACAACCCTCACTCGAACAACGGTGACACGAACACGAACAACAACGGTGACACGAACGCGAACAACAACGATGACACGAACGCGAACAACAACCACAACTATCTCCAGCAGCTTCTCGTCTTCGACAACATCGACAACCTTCACAGTCACAGGCAGCCAAACAACAAGCCCAACTTCAACTACTTCCAGTTCGAGTAGCATATCGCGAAGCACTTCCACATCCACGAGCACTGAATCCTCAACGTCATTTTCCACTAGTGCAACAACCAGCTCCACTACGAGCTCAGGAGTGGTTGCCACGCAAGCCCTCGGGCGAGACGGATCCGAAAGCACAGATGCAGAGGTTGTTGTAGCTGTAGCTGGCGTAGCTGGCGCTTCAGTTTGTTGCTGTGTCTGCTGTCGGTGTTGCTTTCGGTACACCAGAAAGCAAACTGTGAGGGTTGGCAATGCATCGGCCGAGATGGGATTCTCGCAGCTCGTCCCTGACGGGGATTCCGACCAGAACGAAGATTTGAGGAACTTGCTTCGAAGCCTCGAGCAGGCTTGCTCACAGAAGGACAAAGAGGCAGTTTTAAGGGCTTGTCGCAATATCTCGAAGGAGTCTGAGGCAGCTCAGAGCTGGTCCGAGTGGCTCGAAGCTTTGATCGAGCGCGAGTTTGACTCTGGTGAAGGCCCGGACTATGGCACGGCTGCCTTCCGAAGGCTGAGGCCGAAGATAGTTGCTGAGTGGCGAAGTCGGCAAAGCTCTCCGCCGACGAACTGATGGGCTCAGCTCCATGTTTTGTCCCCTTAGGGGCCGGCAAGTGAGACAAGAACGACATCAGCGTTTCACTAGACAGGGTAGCGTTTTTCTCGAGAGGCAAAGACGCAGACAATCAGTTGCTTGCAAAATGCACGGATCGCAAGGCCAGATCATACGCTCCAGCAGCGCACGCAGACCAGCCTGCAGGAACGCCGCTGTGGCAACGAGGAGAAGCCACCGAGTGCCCAGAGGCCTGGTGTAATTTCAGGCACTCGTTTCCTGCGCGAGCCATGCTCGGACGAGGCTGGTGCCGATTCAATCGCTGAGAGGAAGGACGCTGGAAATCCTTCGAGCTGCAGGCCTTCGCTTTGCCGGACAGCGCAAGTAGACACGTCGAGCCGCTCTGATAGGTATGGGAACGGTGGGTCTTCCTGAGCCTCTTGGCAGACAGAGCTTCGGCCGAGAAACGCGGCTTTTGTCTCGTCGCTGCCAGGCTGCGCCGAGCCGTGCTCGTCTCCCTGGCAGGCCACTTCGTGGCGGGACTCCTGCTTCTGCTCGCAGGAGCCTCCCGCTTATTTCCGCTTCTCCGTTCGCAGCTTTCGCAGCTCCTTGTAGCAGCACTAGCAAGGACACATGGTCCTTGTGGCTCTCTCGCTGCTGCTGCTTCATCGCACTTCGCTACGTTTTGCCTGCTTCGGGCATCATCAAACTCGTGTGTGCGTCTGAAGCAAAGGTTCATCAAGCTGTGCTTCCTGACTGTCCGGCTGAGTGCCTCCCCAACTGCTTCAGTGCCTTGGTTTGAAACAATGTCTTCGTTGCTGGTCATTCTGTGGTGGTCGTGCTTTTGACTTGTACCTGCGTGGCCTTTCCGCGCATTTCCTCTGCACGTCGGTGTTCACATGTGTGCGTGGTACTTGTTGTAAGCATTTCCAACTACGCTTTTGATCTAGTGCAACCGTGCGCCTGCGGTTGCTTGTGATGAGTTGAGCTCGCCATGTGGGTTTCCCGAGGCCACAAAGATAGCACAGTGTCCTTCACCGGAGATATCAGTAACACCGGCTGCATCACCGGGATCCTCATCACCGCCTGCTAACGTTCCGGAATCGTATGTGTCTTGGAAAGCAGCCAAGTCGTCGGAATAGAGGAAGCCACCAGAGCATGCGCACATCGCAGGCAGCCTCTTGGGGCTTCTTTCCACCAGACCGCGGCCTTTTACGTGCTTCTTGGCTCCAAAGCTCACGAAGTCAGCCTTCCGTCCACATGCCACCTGGTAGCTACAGAGACTGCCACCTACTGCCACGGCAGGCAAACGAAAGCCAAAGGAAGGCCACATGTTGTTTGTCCCCAGGAACATGGAAACCAGCCTGGTCGCCTGGGTGTCGGTGTCATGCCGGCAGTGGCTGAGGACTGTTGTACTATTGCTTCTCGCATTAGATCAGATATGTCTCGCTTGTTCTACCGAGCATCCCGAACTGGGCGCGGTTCACTATTCGGGGGTGGAAGTCGGAATTATTGACTGGCAGGAGGACGTGGCTGCAGATCCGATGATGGCACTGAGCACTCCGTCCATGAGTTCCTGGCCCGAGGAGTCAGGCAGGTTAGTTGAGCTAGGTTGAGCTGGTGATTTTTCAGCAAACCCATGGCATGATAGCATTGTTACGTCACAGATGGAGCAGGTCAGCAGACAGAGGCAGCTTCTGGGATTTGTCTACCGCCGGTTTTGCAGGATCGGTTGACCGCTCGCCCAAACCAGCTGCCGAAGGTCTTCTGACAGCATCAGGACATGTTAGGGCACAGAAGGTTGTGAATCGTAGCGGCGCGTCTAATGGTCTCCACCTGGGATATTGCGCCGGAGGTAAAACCTCGCTTATTTCATCCAATTTCGCATGATTCCAATTAGGCATGGCGCGTGGGCCGGCAGGACGGGAGCTCTTTCTTTGTATTGAGTCTCTTGCTTGATGTGGCATGTTCAAAGGACTGTGAAATTAGACTTGGTCATCGTGTTCCTCTCGCCTTTCTGCTGATAGATAGTTTTCCTAGCTCAGTATTCCTAGTTAGCCCGTCTTTGGTCCATGTTTCCGGAAAGCCACAGTCGCTGTTGCACGAGTGCCCGTAAGTACCCCTTTGTTGTCAGCCAGTGGTAAACTCTCAGAACTTGCTCCGGAGACTGCGAAGATCGTTGGGTTCGCGAGGGCAAAACTTGCTCTGCCCGCTGTGTTTGAGAGGATCGGATCACAGCTCCAAGTTGCTCATGACCGGTAGAGCCTGGGCGGCAAGTCTTGGGTGCTGGTGATGCTGCGGCAGAGATGTGAGCTCCGCTATTGCTATGGCAGTTCAGGGCCGGGAGATTCTGCATTTTTCCGCCCAGCTGGCCGCAGAGGGGGTCGCCCAGGCAAGCGTGTGTTGCTTGGGTGGCCCCGCAGAAGCCTGTTCCCTGGAATCTTGGTGGTTCTCATGTTTTGACTTGGCCTTGTCCGTTGTCGCCGGCGACCTTCCAGGCGCGGACATAGAGTCCTTCCAGTCTGTGCCTTTGCCAGCCGCCTTCCCAGCGGCAGAGCCGCTCAGTTTAACATGGCTACGCGAAGCTACCGCAGCAGAAGGGCAGAACAAAGGCTCCGAGCAAAGCAATGGCATCGAGGCAAAGGCTCCACTCATCCGGCATCCCAAACCAAACCTGCCACGGACGCACGATCTGAAATTCTCCTGACTTCTGTATGGAAAGTGATGACGCGACCTGAAAACTGGAGTCTGCTGATGATTGCCTTGTACTGTATCGTCTAGAATCTAGCACACAAGACCTCAAGACGCTCTCCTCGTCGCCTTCGTAGTCGTGGTTGTTGTTATCGTAGTAAGTCGTGTTCGTCGTTGTCATCGTAGTAGTAGCAGTAGCAGAAGCAGTAGCAGCAGGAGCAGTAGTAGCAGTAGTAGTAGTAGTCGTCGTCGTCGTCGTAGTCGTAGTCGTAGTCGTGGTGGTAGTGGTAGTGGTAGTGGGTAGTGGGTAGTGGGGAGTGGGGATTGGGGAGTAGTGGTAGTGGTAGGGGTAGGGGTAGTGGTAGTGGTAGTGGTAGTGGTGGTAGTAGTTGTTGTTGTCGTCGTCGTCGTAGTAATAGCAGTCAGTGGTCACAGCTGACAGTGCATCATACCTTTTACTTCAGTTTCTGCAGCTGCAAACGAAACATGCCAGAGAACAACCAATCAATAACACTGTGCTTTTGCTGCCTTGTTGTGTCCACAGTTGCTGACATAGAACCAGATTGGACCTGGAAACTGTTTGTCGGCAAGGTGCGAAGAGAAGGTGCCCCAGACGAATGGTAACCAGACGCATGTACAGGACTGCCTTCCGAACCCTGCAGACATCCGCCGTATGGTTCCTGCCACTGCCGGCCCGTTCTGAAGGAGCTTGAGGCAGGTGCAGCAGAAGGCCTGGGCGGACTCAGTCTTTCCGGTTCGGGAGGCTTCGGAACTAGCAGTTCCATCACGCAACTACCAGCTTGAGACTTGCGCCGGAGGCCCAATGGCACCAGGCTTGCCGCAGGCAGCAGGCTGGGGTCCGCGGGATTTGCGTTGAGCCAGCGCCTGTGGGCTATGCCGTTCCACATTCTTTCTTGTTTTTGACATCGAACCAGGCAGCCAGGCCTCTGCATCGAGTTCAGGGCGCATCTCGATGGAGTCCCTTGCCTGAATAAATGACACAGCTGAAACTGCAAACATGTCGCATGTACCAGGCTGCTGTGCTTATGTTGCAGAGCGATTCCGAGATGTCTGCAATTCCAGGGCACAGGTTAATGAAAGGTCAATGCCGTGACAGTACGCGCAAGAGAAGCGCAGAGTTCCCAGCCAGCTTCCAGGCATTTCCCTTCTCCGAGAGCATCCAGTCACTTGTCCATTCCGGCTTTTCCAGACCCCGGCAGCTTGGTTGCAATAATGTAGTTAGTCGAATAATTCTAGACTTTGGCAGTCCATCAAGCTAGGTCTCAGTGCTGTCGCTTGCATCTAGAGGCTCGATATAATTTCCTGGACTCCAAGGCATTTCGGAAGATAGCTCGTCGACCGCAGGCCCCGTGCATTAGAACTGCCAGCGTGGGAAGCTGCGAATTCGTCGATAGCCTGCCCAAGATGGGAGTCGAAGTTCTGTGGTGCCGATCTGGAAGGCTCTTGCACAGATGGCAAACAAAGTGCTCGAGCTCGAGCGATCGCATCTTGGAGCTTCAAACTGGCATCCGAAGATATTGATGATACTGTCAGAGACGACCATGTCTTTGGGCTTGCAGATTGGCACCGAGATGAAGACTTTTCGCGATAAGGATGTTGCACGATTTTGCACGTTATGACGGTGGACATGTGGGCAGAGTAGGCGAAGCAACAGGGTCCGCATGTTCATGATGCCCGACCAAGGCACAGTCTGCCTGTCGCTGGCAGCTCGGCATGACGCAGTGGCGGCAGCAAGTTTAGCAGCCTGCAAGGACCAATACGCAACGGTTTCCACCTGGTGGGATCGCAGCACACATCGCAACAACTGTGTGACCATGCGGGAGAGTTATCACATCCAAGCAAACTGAGGCTGCGCCAGGGTTGCCGGGATACTCTCATTGGCATGTCTACCATCGTTGTGTCCCGGCAGTACAGCTTGAGGTAGGTGCTAGCCGAAGTCGGAGGACCCATACCTGGAGGGCGATAGCTGGTTGTAGCATGACATGGCTTCTGTGTTTGGCACGAGTCGGTGCAGTTCTCGGCATCTTTGTCATTGTCCAATGCTGCATCGCGTCTGAGGCACTTGTATCCTTCACCCTGGGCCAAGCCATAGTCATACTGTTCGTCTTCATTTTCGATGCTTGGACAAGCAAGACATGCGGGAAGATTCTCGAAGCGATCTTTCAGAGTGCCATGTTGCTTTTTCTTCGTAGAAAGCCTAGGATTTGGTCTTCATCGAGTGGCTTCGCCCGCAAACCTTTGCTGTGCCAGATGGCTACCCGTAAGGCGCATTAAGGTGCATACGCAGGCGGATCCGCAGACGAGCGCAAAGGCAGATGTAACAGCAGAGGTTGACATTTGGTTGGTAGAGATGAACAGTTCTGGTTGTTCAGAGTGCCTTACTTAGGGTCTTGGGGCGAGGGTGAACTAGAATAACTAGACGTACCGCTTGCGAGGCAGCAGTTGCAGGCGATTTCCCGAGCTTCCAACAAGGGACTGAATGCACGCAAGAAGGGTCGCATGTCCTATAAGTTTCAGCCCAAGGAAGTATGCCACTTCAAGCCTGTCTCGGCATTTTATGCTGGCTGCTGACCCTCTCCTAAATTGGCTGATGGAAACTCTGAGTTTTCAGGCAGAGCTTGCAGCATGCTTTGCATTGCATGCTTTGCATTGCATGCTTCACCTGGCAGCCAAGGAGAACGCTACGTGCTTGAGTAGCAGGCGACTGACAGCTCTCACGGGCGACATGCTCCCTTCCGAGTGTGCCCGTGAGGTGGTCAGGCCTGCCAATCACATTCTTCCAACCACTCCTTCTATGCTTTTATTGCAACTCCCGTACGTCCCACTTTGCGCCTTCCATGGTATATGCCCTATGTCATAGTATGCCACTATGTCTCGGCTCCTGCCCATGCTCACGTGGAAGATAGAGAGAGGGTGATGGTCATGCCTGGCTTTGTCTAACCTATACGGCGGGGTGCGACACAGGTCCACGTCGCTGGCAGCTTTCAGCATGGGGCCTCCGAACTCGGTGGGGCTTCGCGCGTGCTATCCTCAGGCTGGACTTGAGCATCTCAGTTCTCGGTCTATTTGCTGCTGCGCCAATTTCAAGCATTGGGCAGAGACCATGACAAGCAAGAGAGATCATAGCAACAAAAACTGAATTCCGAAGCAGTCAAGTGACAGCATTGCAAGTAATTCAAGCATGGCTGGTCGGAGCCTGCACAGGATGGACTGGAGGAGCTGTCCTATGCAGCAACTTTGCAGCTGATGTTATTGGCTTTTCACCTCTCCGTTTAGACCCCCCACCCCCTTCCAAATCTAAGACCGGCCAACGGCCGCTTGTTCACGGAGGTGCACTAAAAGGGTATTCGTCTCGCAGTGTCCTGACACTACGGACACGCTGAGAGGTTTCAAGTGCCCAGGACGTGTTCTATGGCACGGATGATGCCATATGCGAGTGGATGGAGAATCCTAGCTTCGATTTCTTCGTCATTGAGAAGCAGCAGCCCTGTCTCTTGGAAAGCACCCTTGAGCCCCGACCCGAAGCCTTAACTGACTCGGCGAGAGGAGCGTGCGGAAGGACGGGGCAGCCAATCCGAGGGCACTTCCTAGGGCCGAGCCCCAAGAAGAACGTCTCTGCGAGGCAGCATTTTGGGCCGTGGCACGTCGCTCATCATCAGCAATGCCACGGCTTTCTCTCACCGTGTCTCAGACGATCTGCAAAGGGCCTCATGCCAGCAAGGTGTAAGTTCAAGCCTGAAGAGCATGTGCACTCTTTGCATCAGCAGCCCTTGCCGACGCGAATTTGGCAGCGCAGTCTTTGACTGGAGACCTGTGATTAAAACTGTCGAGCCGCATGCGTCATAGCTGGTCATTCAAGGGGCGGGCAACGACTAAGATGGCAAAAGATGCCTGTCATACATCGTCAAAGTAGTGTCGTCGGAGCTCTGTGCACCACCGTAAGCTGCATGCACTCAGCAAGACAAAGCATGTGCCTACAGTTTGAAAAAAGGCTTTGTTTTCGTCACGCATTTGTCAATGGCTGCTCGAGGCTCTGTCGTCCTACTGCAGTCCTTGCGGTGCCGTGGCACGACTTGGGGCTTCGGTCAGTCTGAGCAGGGCCCCGACATGCTGAGGCCCTAGAGTCCCTAGAGGCTGCCCCTGCTGGAAGATTCCTAGGTCAAAAAGGGCTCTGTCTTTTGGTTTTGAGTGCCGCGTGGAGCTGGAACGAGGCGATCTAGTGCTTGGTATCGTGGAGGTGACAAGGAAGATGCTCATGGTGGACGTTCTGGTTGACGCCTCAGTTTGGCGTGTCTGCACTGACGGGGCCGTTACATGCAGCCACCCGAAGAACTTGATTGGCCCCAACCGGCTGCATCCAAGTCCAAGTGACTGCTTGACAAATTTCTCCGGGTTGGCTTGGCAGCAAAGTCCGTGCAGTTGAGCCCGTCACAATATTCGATTCTAGCGGTGCAGACCCGTTGATTCTTGCTCAACTTTGAGGTGCATCGGTCCCTAGCTTCAGCTTCGCCTGGTTTGCGCCGCATCGCTGCTGCCTCCATGGCCACTGAGACTGAAGCCTAATGATGCTAACTGCCGGATAATGCCGAAGAACAGGCAAGTTGCGGTGTCGTCGGTCACACTGTGAAGCATTCTTGTACGAGGCATTGGGATCTGCCTTTGCCGTGCTGCTCCTGACTTTGCTCGCAGCTTGGCTCATCAACAACCGATGTTTCATGCTGCAACACTTACTCCTACTGCAATTCATTTTATGAGAGTTTAATTGGATAATAAACGGCTCCCCGGCTCGAAGCGAAGAGGAAAGAGGTCACCTGAGACAGCCAGAGCCTAATCTCGTGGACTGGTCTGTGCAGCTTGCCTAGGACATAGCGCATGTGAAGCTTGCATCACTGCCCGAAATAAGGATGCCTTCTCTTTCATGTCACTGGCCCTAGAGATGCTGAGACTGCGCAGCATCGGACACTTTGCCTGAAGATTGGAGGGCAGGGAGTGATTGTTTTTGCGCTGTACGGGAGCAGCCGTTGGAAGAAAGCGCTGGTACCGACAGCGAAGGATCGAATTAGAGCGACGCATTCCTCAAGAAGTGCTAAGCCCCGAAACTTGTAATTGTACTTAACAAAAGCATCCGTCACAAGCCGAATCGATCCCCAGACCCCAGACTACTCTTCTGATTCTCTTGCTCAGGGTTTGTTGGGTCGCCACTCCATTTCGCACTCGTGGTTACCATTGGCCAGGCTCCATGGATGTTGCCACGTTTAGGAGGTCTTAGGCTTGTTGCGGTGAGCAGCTTGGCAGCGGACGTTTAGAAGGCCGAAGTGCCTAGGCTCCATGCGAACTTCAGGGTAGGTTCACAAAACAGCCTTGGGTGGACCGGTGCACCAAGGAGGTTGCGAATGTTGTGAGCGTCGCGAAGGGACTGTAGACATGCTTGGTAGTTCAGCTGATCTGTTGGGGAAACCATACATGAAAAGTAACTAAGACTCTCAGACACCAGAGCATCGGTGCCGGCCAATGTGGTAGAGCATTGTTTTGGCACGGAAATTGCGGCGACACTGATTATGTAGTCACCAGCAATCATGAGACGGTGCTTCTGTGCCAGTCGTATACATCAACAACGAGTCCAGCCTCAAAGCAATGATCGTCATGCGAGCTTTCCTCCCTGCGAGGCCGTTGAGCAGGTGGGCCTTCTGGTGGTGCATTCCCTGATCATGGCCGGCATGTCCTTTCAGCTGGAGCTCGCCAACGAACTTCGACTTTGAAAGCAAGACCTGGGCGACACGGTGTGTAGAAATCGTCGACGAGTATATAGTCTTGAGCAGGGCTCTTCGTCTGCGTCGGAGCATGTCAGTAAACGGATTTTCATGTCTCGTGGTGCCCGTCAGCTGAGGATTTTTGGCCAGAGCTGCACTGCACCCGCAGTACAATATCTTCTGAGACCCTCGGCACATGATATGCATTTTCGATTGGTGATCCTGAAACTTGCAATCAAACCTTGGACCTGCAACCCTCGACGGCAGTGACCTTCAGAAGCACAATGGCTTTCATGCCATTGAAACTTTGATCAAAGGAGCGTCCCTAATGCCTGGCATCAAGCGGCTCGCTGGACGGGAACTGCTTTGGTCTTCTTCGACCCTAGGGCCTGCATTTGGATTCCCCTTTCTATGCAGATACTTGTGCCAGAATGATTCATGTTATGGACATGAGTGACATAGGGTGGAACCTTCATGAATCGCACGTGTTTTTGAGTCTATCATCTCATGGCAGGAAACCCACGGGCATTTTGCGCACTTCCGTTTTTCATAACCGTCAAAACCCTCATATTCTGGAGGGGCTGGGCCAAGAAGAAGAACGTTCACTTGAATGCCTTCAGGAATGAACTAAAACGGAACTCTCGTCACCACAGCTTTGGCAGTGATGATCCCAACACAGAAAACCAGGCCATGGATGCCTTTGAGCCGTTTTGCGATATTTCGTTGTAGGATGCAAGCGGCATGAACACCATCTGTCTGAACGAGCCTGAAGCACTGTCAAGCACCAATCTCGTCCTCTCTCTCTTTTTCTGTCTCTCTCTCTCTCTATCTCTCTCTGTCTTATGTCTGTGTCTCTCTCACTCTCTCGCTCGTTCTATCTCTCTCTCTCTCTCTCTCTCTCTCTCTCTTTCTCACTCTCTCTCTCTCTCTCTCTCTGTCTGTGTGTGCGTGTGCGCGGGCGTGGGTTTGTGCGGATGCTGGGAGGCTGCCGGCATTTCAGTCTTCTTCGCTCTGTGCATCCTGGGTGGCTATGTTTACCGATTTCATGGCCTGGTGCCCGCCGGCCTCCTGTCCGAAGAAGCCGGCTCGACACATTCATGGACTGCCTGGTACATGATGGGTTTCCGAATCACGTGCCAGCCTAGGCTGGCTTGCGTCCCTCCTGTACAGTCGTGACGTGAAGATGACTCGGTTTGCAGCAGCTCCGCTTTCGATGTCCGACTACAGGCCGGGAGAAGCAGACGGCAGCATAATTCCTAGCCTGGAAGTCTGCAAGGCATGAAACCCTTGCTGTGGATCCAGCGGAAGCTGAAACAATACCGCCGCGACCTGAGCTGCAAACATAGAGCAACATAAGATGTCGGGAAGCTCGGCCGGAGAGTCGTGTTCCAGTACGACTCGCCTTTCCCGCAATCTGTCGGATTTGGAGGCTGAGGGACCGAAGCACCCTGCATCTGTAGTGGGATTTGGAAGCCGACGCTGCGCGCCGAGGACCTCCCTCCTCCGACCTGGCCTTGGTGTCCTTGCATCTCTGGGTTGCTCGCACCGTAACTATGCTGGGAGGATCGGGGAGGCATGTTCTCGGCTTCAAACGGCAATAGTTGAAGTTGAAATAGGGGGGAAACACCAATACTGCTTCGTTGTTACGCTAATCAGCTCCCCTGAGATCACACATGCACGCCTGGAGACGTTTAGGGTAGATGAATGGTAGACTCTCCCTTCCATTGTTGATGACAGTCGGCTTGCTGGCGTCGGGGGCACTTGCAGACACGTGCAGTATAGCAGCTATCTTGATAGTAAACAAACCATGAAGCGCATGGAATAACTGACCCGCCAGATCATCACAGGCTTCTGGCACCAGAAGATGAGCTACGTCTTCCAGGCGGCATTGGTGTGCATCGAGATACTGCCATGCTTTCCAGAAGCCCTGACAGAGCGTAGTATAGTTTGGGTTTGCTCCTTCAAGTTCCTGAGGTGGGCCGGAGGTTGGAGTGGTACTTGCCGGCTCTTCCGGACACAGATCCGAAGACCACCGCGTTCACCTCCGACTGTGTGAGCTGGACTGCTGTTCGGGGCGCGGTAGTTCTGAGCTCTTGAACGGATTGATAGGTAGCATGCACCACAGATAGAATGCGGTCTCTTGTCTTGAGGTGTGGCTCATCCACTTTTTACAAGCATGGTGTTGAGTGTCCTAGATTTCTCAAACATACTTAAGGGTTGACCATCTGCGGCGGCTGTGTTGAAGTCGACATAAGGTCAGGGCAGAGACGAACACCGGCCACGAAGACGGTTCTCGTTTGTACAACTTGCAGGGAGTTGAGTGCAGGAACACAGTGGCAACAACACCTTTCCGTACGTCGAGTCCCACTTCTTAGGTGAAAAGCCCTAGATGCTGCAGAAATCTGGAGAACCGCGAAGGATGGCCGTTGTCCGGGCCACTGTGCACAACCTCTCCGTTGCTTGGCTTCTGCTGCCTTTCGGAGCGCTGCCGGCGCGAGCCTGCATGTACTTGAACGAGCGCAGCCATGGCCGCAGCTTGATTCCTTTTGCTTTGTGCTACAAAGCAGCAACACGCGGCAGGAACAGTACGAGCACTATTCAGGGGAGAAGTCCGGGCTGAGTGGGTGATGCATTCTTTGGTACTCGCTGTTCATCGGAGACTCTGAGGTTAACCTGGTAAACCCTTAAAAAGCTAGTCAATAAACGGAATGCTTTGCCTAAGCCCACGAAGTGAATGCGCTCCAACGTACCTCAGCTCTTCCCTCAACTCGAAACATTCTTCGCGGCCTTTTGCAAAAACGGCGAACAGGTGTGGCTACATGCCCCTTTGGACACTCAACAAACATACAAGATTGGAGAAGCCAACGACTCCGCAGCTCGCCGGGAAACGGATCATTGAGCGGCTTGCAACTCAGGCATTCTTTTCGCAACCGGGACCGATGGTGGCGTGTTTGCAAGGATGTTAGCAGCGGTTAGCGTCTATGGAGGCTCGTGGTTGGCAAGTCACACTCATGATGATCTCCAGGCGGTAACTCTGCCGACGAAGCAGATGCCCTCATGCAACAT
Source organism: Symbiodinium necroappetens (assembly GCA_905231915.1). Classification (NCBI taxonomy): domain Eukaryota; class Dinophyceae; order Suessiales; family Symbiodiniaceae; genus Symbiodinium; species Symbiodinium necroappetens. The sequence goes on from CAJNJA010077252.1 coordinate 33,512, forward strand.
GCTTTGGAGGACTGCGCGGTGCGTGACAGGCAATGTTGCAGTTTGCGGTGTCCTTACTGATCGAGATGGGAGGACGCTGGCATCTTCTGGCAGACCTCGGGATGGTTGGCGGCCATGGGCCATTTTGTCGCTCAGCCTCTCCCGTACGGGTTGCAAGCTGAGTGTCAAACAGACATTAGCTATACTAGCCCCCACAATCCCACACCAATGGCAGTGCTTCCATGTCTTACCTTGTTTGAATGGTGCAAGTGCCTCCAGGTGACGCTGCTGCTGCTGCTAGCGGTGGACTTCCTGATCTTGCCACACGATCCACGCGAGCAGCTCATCGCAGGGCTCCTTGCCACAGGCGTCAGGGGTCATTCATCTTCCTCGTCTTTCTAAATGCTGTGTTGTCCGACTGGCGTCATATATGTTTCTGAATTCCTCAGTCTGTGCACGCGGTGAACTCGTGACTTTCGCCACTTTTGCCCCTGTGTCGACGTGTTCTGACCGAAGTTCAGAAGGGGTCGACACCATGTTCGGCGTTCCTGTCCAGTTTGGGTTTTGGCCATGTGTGACCGGTTCTGACGGCTGTCAGCAGGAGCCGTACTTGCAGTTCTGCGTGCGACCGTTGCGCAAATCCAGGCTCCTCGGCCGAGTGGGGACGTAATGACAGAGCTTTCACCTGCTATCGCGCAACGGCATGACGTGTGCTGCATCCCTCAGACAGCATGTCACCCGGGTGTCGGGATGCAAGATACCGCCCATCAAGAGATCAACCCTTGCCGGCAGGGCCTGGAATCTTGTCGACACCGCCACGGGCTCGTTTCGGGCTCAACCTCCATCTACCACGCAACGGGCATGCGGGCGCCCGTGACTGCTCATTGGCATTGTAACAGCTTTTGGGCTCAGGTCGCAGCCTGCAGCGAGATCCTGCAGGACTGGGCTCCGTTGTGAAGTAGGATGCCATGATGTCGGAGATTGTCGTGCAGCGCGCTGTCACATCAAACTGCACCTGCAGATCCAACTCCTGCATCACTTAACGAGAGGATGCTTTGCCTTCACGGGTGGTCCAGAGTCACACTCGTGCGCAGCTCAAGACGCATCCCAGGCGCTGGTCCTGTCGCATCCCATTGCCAGTTCGAGTGTCAGTTCTGTCCGTCTGTGTGTGCGTGTGTGTTAAACCTTCCTAGTTCATGGACGCAGAGGGTCACACTACCGCTCTGCATGCATTCAGTACCGTTGTCTGCACACATGTTTGCAGCCGACTCATGGCCTGTGCAGTGACGGAAAGATTTGCATCCAGCCATCAACCAGTGGTTCGCTCCCAACAGATTGTGTCCGCGCCTATCTGATCTGACACGAAACCTTTTTACAGAAGCAAGCGCGAAGATGCGGCGCAGGTCTCGGAGCGAGGAACAAGCAGATGCGTTGGGAATACGACCATGGCATGCAGGCTGGCTGCATGTCGGCCCGACTACTTTCAGAGCACACCGTGCGGCAGGCCTTCCCTTCGCGAAGGTTGCAGCTTCGCGGCACGAGAAGCTAACACCCCTGCCAGTGAGGCATCGTGGGACGTGTATTCTTGTCAATCAGAGACTGGGTTCGGCAATCACCAAAACAGAGAAAGCTATCCAGTTAGGACATTTCTGGGTCGAGCCAAGGGAGCTTTTTGAAGTTGACTGGTGAAGAAGCTGCCAGGGTTTGCAGGCTGTGAGCTTGTGGCTGGTCTACGTGTTCTGCTTCTTCAGTTCTTCACCTCTTGCAGGAACTGCAGATGCGGCGAAATTGCAGTTCCTTCCCAGCTGCTAGTTACATTTTAAGTTAGTTTATGTACGAAACGTCGGTCCCGGCAGCGGAAGGCGTGCAGCCAGTGAACCCACCGATGAGGAGTGTCTGCCGGGAGCTAAGGTCGGGTATGCGTGGGTATGCTAGACTTTGACGTGAGTGATTTTGATGTCTACGAATTTCTCTTAACCTTTCCGAGTACAGCTGGAGACGTGGTGCAGGCTTGTGAAGGCTTCCGGCTGTTGCTTCGAATGTGAGCGGCCCACCATCACCAGTGAACTCCAAGGTCTGCGCTAAGAGGAGACGCCGAGCGTGTTGTTTCAGCCTGTCGCGAGCTCTTGGAACTGGATTGGGTCAGGACCCTCGGAGCGGCTATGTCTCTCTCTGGCTACATCTTGTAGAATCAGCTGCTAACACCGCACCGGCCATGCTATGCAGACTGCAATCAGACTGCCGTCTTGTGCCTTTGACTCGCGGCATGCGATCTGTTTTGCAGGAGTGGGCTGCTGCCTGGACGCCTGCGGGGGAAGTGCTTTGGCAGCCAAAGGATGCGAAAGCGGTCTGGGCGAAAAATCGCTTCCACTGCGTGGTTTTAGTCTCACATCTTCAAAAGCCATAATTAGACGATAGACGCGCAAGTGGAACATGCATGGAACCTCTGAGCGGCGATCAGTGCCGCCAGAATGCACGGTTGGACTGAGTCGGACCACAGTTAGACCGACAGAGTGTTTCTTCCTCTTCTTCTTCCTCTGCTCGTCGTTGCGTCGTTGTCGTTGTGGTGGCCGCCGTTGTGGTTGTGGTGCTGTTAATGGCCATTGCTGCTGCCATTGCTGCTACCAATAAGCCTGCCAAGCCACCAAGCCCAGCGTAAATTGGGACTCCCGCTTCGGCACGTTGGACATTGACATTTTCGACTAGCATCGCGTTCTTTCCACACCCTGTTGTGGCCGCGCCCTCCGGGACTCCCGAAGCCTGCAGGAGGAAAACCGCATGTGGTTTTTGTTTAGGGCGCTTAGCAAGTCCCGCCCCGGACCCCACAGCCCCAGTGAAATGATTGACTCAGAGGGGAAACAAGGAGGTGCCCCCCCCCTAGCTGCCCTAGCTGAAGGTCCCTTGCCCGGCATGTTTGGAATGCTTTTGCAACAGTGACACAACACACCCATCGCATTCACAGCTTCATGTTTTCATTGACAGAAGCCGGCGAAGCCCAGAAGGCCAAGAACAAGCAAGAAGGTAATGTATTGCAAGGAAATGAATCGTAAGCATGCTTCTTGTTTCATTTGGGTGGGCTTTTGCCCTTTGTTCCGTACTCTTCCTTTTTATTCTAAAGCAAAGCACAGGCACACGTTTCACTTTACTACACTTTCCTTTCGCGCTTTTGCATACATGGTGTCTCGGCCCTGCATGATCCACGCTGGTTTCTGGAGCAGTTTCAAGGGCTAGTTATTGGCAGCATGGCTACGGCTACTTTCTTGTGGAGTGACTTTTATTAAACACACGCATCCGCCTAGCTATCGCACATTCTGGGAATTTACATTTCAGCACCGTGAGCCATAGCGAAACTTGTGGCGACTGGCCAGCACCCGCCAACAAGCTTTCTGCCTCCTTTGCTCGTGAACTTCACCAAAAAACTTGCAGCGTTTTGCAAAGACAGTGGGTTGCATCGATAATTACTGTTGAGCACATCACTGACAACATGCCCCTGGCCCACTAGGAGGCAGAAAGCTGGTTGGCATGCGCCGGAAAATGCCCATACACACTGGAATTTTTGACTTGTTCGTTCATGCCAATAGGCCCACCCTCCACCACACTCGCTACGCTTCCTTCCCCAAGCTTTCGGGGCCCTCTGCTCAAGGTGGTTGTAGATTCCCAATGCTTTGGCGCTGCCCAACAATCACGAATCACACTCCCGCCACAGCTCCGTGCATGTGTTTGGGTGGAAACCTGGCTCCACCATACAAGTTGCTCACAGTACCTAAAGTCTTTAAAGGCCTAAAGTCCTAGCAGGACCACATTATTCGCTGTGGTGTCATGTGGTGTCCAAAACCTGCCGTTCTAAGAGGTTGAACTAAGAGTTTCGCGACACTCGACATCGTGCTCACGCGGGTGCATCGACCTTCTGAAGGACCTCTCCGCCACAGCGCCGTGTGCATTTGGGCTGCGACCAGTGTTTCCGCCGTCGAAAACGTGCTCCCAGCGCGGTCCCGCGTGGGTTTTGGGCCACAATGCGGTGCGTGTCTGGGAGTGTGGGGTGGCCTTGCGAGAACTTGGGAGCCTCAACGATTTGCTTATGGAAGACCCGAGAAGGATTTCCGGGGTATCATTTCATGGCTTCGACTGCTAGGTGCTATCTGTTCAGGGTCTACGCTGGCGCGATCGAATATCTTTTCAGCCTCGTTATCCATGCAGTGGTTGTTGTTCTCAGTAGTCTCAGCAGTATACTTCACGCAGTTAGCATGCTCCCTGTGCCGTAGACGTAAACTCTGCGCCGGAGCGGGAAATCGAGGCTTGTCGCTGCAAGGGCGGCCCGAAATCGCCGCATCCGCCTCGCCCAGGTGCGATATGGTGCGATCAGGATTCATGTTTCTTTGTTTTGCACCTGTCTGTCTGGATCTCACCTGTGGATTGACCAACCTTTCGTGGGTTCACAGGGCTTGATTAACACTTCCGGGCACAACATCAGCCGCTTTTCTTCTCCATCTCCAGACAGGAGACTATAAGGTATTCCTTCAATACGGACATTGTGGGAGCGGACGGAGGGGCTGCCGAAGGGCGGGCGCGGAAGGTTCCACTTGAGAAACTTGCAATCGCTGCCGCACGGCCCGCCCGGGCGGTCAAGCGGAGACTGAGACGTCGGGGCACTGCTCTCAGACTTCTTGCCTAGCTGTGCGGGCCGAGCTGCCGTCGCCCCCCACGGCATGACAATTTCTAGATGCAGGAGGTTACCTATAGTATATAGACCTTCCTGACTGATGAAACACATATTGCACCGTTCCTGCCGGCCCCATGCCCCCCCACTCTGCCAACGGTGGTCCGTGTGTCAGTTGTGCCGTCAGGTGGAGGTCACTGCAATTTGGAGGGCATGATGTCGGGCATACGCATGCAAAGACGGGTCTCACCGACTCTCTCACAATGCAGAAGGGGTCGCTTGCGCAAGGGTGTGGCGAAGGGTGCGCGGAAGGACAACATCGGCTGCGGACAGGGATAAAGACCGGAGGGGTGAATGATGATTGCGGCTGGTGCTGTCTGCCAGAGCTGAACTTCAGTCTTGCAAAGATCCAGGCTCTGCTGGCATCTCGTCGGCCAGGCTCGGCAAACTCTGCAAACTGGGGAGTCCATGGGAACTTAGGTCTGTCCTTGGGATCCAGACGGTAGTGCCAGTTCCTGTGCACTTCAAGCCCCTCCTCAAAACAATGGAATTGGGAATCATGCGCTGCTTCTGCCGGACACTCCTCCTAAGGCCAACAAGGCACCTGGCCCCGAAGCCCGGAACGCGCAAGTTTCAGCGAAGGCTTCCTAGCGCGCCTTCGCCGAAGACCTGCAGCCTCTTCAGGGCACCCAAGATGCAGGAAGACACATTGAAACGTTACACTTCGCCGTGGACTGTTTTGCGCGCACTGGGGGTGCGGATCATGTAGGCAACAAATATCATTTCAGGTCAGGTAGTCTAGCAGTCTGGCAGCCCATGTCATCCGTGTACCGTCTCTGCCGTGTCTGCTGTTACCAGAATCACCAGAGGCTTTTCTACGGTGCTTTGCTGATGGCATTGCGGGAAGTCGCAGAGGAGGTGCGCTGCCGAAATAAAAGAAGCACCAAGGCTCATGTTGCGTCTGGAGTAGGAATCCCGGACATGCCCATCTGCCCGCATTTTGAGAGCTAGGTGCTAGGCCCCTAGGCCGTTCGGAGCATGCAGTGAGCAGATTCCTTCATGTTGCTGCATGATGTGCTGTTCTGCTTGCAAAGCGGCGAGTGAGCCAGAATTCGATGGTGCAATGGCTTGGTAGAAGTCTGTAGAAGTCGTTGGGGACTTGATGCCGCGGCCCTTGCAGGACCTGATTGCGCAACGCTGCGCGTCGGAGGCCCGAAACGTGGTGTGCGAGCACCTGCGACAGCATTGTGCCTCGACAAGCAAGCAGGGAGCAAGTCCAAGCAGGTGTCGGTTAAACTCAGGAGTGGGCTACGGCATGAAACCAAGAGACCTACTTGTATGTCCTGTCTCGTCAGATTGGAGACATGTTGTTAGCATGTTTCTGCTGCTGGTATCCGCTGGTTGAGTTGAAGCAGCAGATTCGCACGACCTGGCCCAGGCACTCTCCAAGCCCGGCTCCTTGCATGCACTTGGAATGGTGGATTGGCCGGATGAGACAAGGTCTCGAGGAGGTACTGGCAGGTACTGGTACCTACAACTGCAATTGTGGCACAAGCACATTCGCGACAACTGAGCGGCGGACTTGCGAACCTAAGCAGCGCTGCACGATCCGTTGCCTCACCCAGAGTCAGGAAGCTACAGCTCTGGCTTCACGGCACTGCTCGGAGCCAAGCGGCGCGCTGGGCACAGGCCTTGTCGCTCTCAGGCGGGAGCCCGTGCAAAACCGAGAGCTTGGATAGTTCCGAGCTCGCCTTGCTCCAGGGGCTGTTGGGGACATCCTCGAGGGCCTTGACTCCCGAGAACTCTGCAATCCTTGCGATGGAGAAGTCGCACCTTGCCGGCCTTGCATCGGTTCCCATAGGAGCGACAGCATGTGCTTTCCCAGCACCGATGCGCTGAAACCAGGCTTCAGAATCAGAAGAGCCTGCAGACCCCGGCGCAGATGTGCCGGTTGTGCCTGCCGACCAGCAGGTGGCCTGGTCTGAGTAGCGGAGTTTTACCGGACCCCGTGACAGCTGTTCTCACGACTGAAGTTGTCCAGACAAGACTGCTAAGGTGGTGGCGGTGCAGCCAGCGACCGAAGAGCAGGGGCCTCACCTTGTGCTGGTGTAGAAAGCTTGTAGATGTTCTCGTCGTTTCGGGGTCGTAGTTTGTGCGAGCTTTGGCAGCAAGGAGTTGGCTGCTTGAGTATCTCTGGCTGATGGCTTTAAGACTGGTCTCCAACAGGCTTGTCAGTTCTGGAGCTGTTGGCTGTGACAGCTGTGGGGCATTTGTTCTCCCACGCGGCATCGCATCGACTTATCCACTTCTGCGTCTGCGTACGGCTAATTTCTCGCAGATGGAGAACCCCAAAGCGAGTAGCCGAGCCGAGGAAGACTCAAGATCAAGAGGAGGCTGACGATGTGCTAGTGAGTCAGGGCGAGGACCAGGACCCGTAAATCGGTGAAAGGTTCAGTTGTTGCACCTTGACTGGTCTCGAAGAGTTCCGTGATTTGTCAGATGGTCATAGCAAGGAGTTCAGCGATAGCATGCCTACCGCATGGCACAACATCGCCCCGGTCGATGCTTCAGAACCCTCACTGCTGCAGGGTTGCGGGCAGGAAGTGGGGCCACGACAGCAGCGTCTTCATGTGCCTCTGGCAAAGATCCCCCCGCAAGTCTCCAGGTCTGACCGATGCTCAGGAGCCCTGTTGAATTGTAGACCAGTTTCGGCCCAAAATATTCGTCAATCCTCAACTACAATGTGCATGGAAAGCGGACGGAAGGCGGAATGGCCCGGATTGCCAACATGCCCTTGTGAATCTCAGGGTCCTATGCAGGCGTGTCTCGACTTGCCACCAAGGCATTCCTGCAGTCGCCCGGTCTGCCCGAAGAGATGCTCGGCATCTCACAAGTTAGAGGTACGGAGACGAAGCTTAATTTGGCGAATGGTGGAATGCTTGGTGCCAGGATTCAAGCCGCAAAGTGCAGGAACACACATAGTCACAGTAGAGCTATCTGTGCTTGATGCGGTTACTGTACATCTGCATGATGCCGCGTCACGGAGAGGGCCTAGAAAAGCATGCAGCTCTGTCTCTATGTTCTTATTCCTATATCTAGAATTTGTTTTCGTCTGTTTGTCTGTCTGTTTGTCTGTCTATCAGTGTCTATCTATCTATCCATCTGCCTATCTGTCTATCTCTCTGTCTCTGTCTCTTCCTCTCGCTCTCCGTCTCTGTCTCTGTTTCTCTCTCTCTCTCTCTCTCTTTTGTTCCTTGGCTGTGCTTGCAGCTCCTCAGGAGCGAGGCTGGCGTTGCCAGTGCCACCACAAGTTGCAAGGCTGCAAACCAAGAAAAGTGACTTTTGGTACCATGGTGCCAATTCTCGAGGAGCCTGTACGTCGGTGCTGCAGCTCGGTCGGGCAGTAAACCCGAAGTGAGCTTGAACATGTTTGAAGCGATAGTACAGTAGCGACTTGCACCGTACAGGAGGGCGATGGGCTTAGCCGAGGTGCTACACTACCTTTCGATCCTGCTACCGTGCGGGCACGTGCAACCTTGCAGCCTCAGGCCGGCTTGTCACGAGTCTTTTTCTCTTCACAGCATTCTGTCGCTGCTCTGCGCGAGTCGAGACACCTCCACTATCACCATGTCTGGTGAGGCCTGGGCGAGCCGAGACGCCCCGCAGACGTTGCGAATGCTGTCGCCCGAAGCGAATCGGACATGTGGAAGACGCGTGGGCAGTGCCTGAATGAAGCGGCCAGTTTTGCCTAAAATTCGCAGCTCTCGATTCCACACAATGTGCCTGCGCAAATGCACCTGAAAGTGTCAAGGGCTCGAGATCACGACAACCTGTGACGCATAGTGCATATAGTGCCTGGAGCCCGGAAAGTTTGACGGTGACCTGACTCAGGTTTGCCGTCTCGCAGCAAGGTCTCATCCGAATCAGTGGCCACTGGGCAGCTGGGGGTCGTGAAGTCCTCCCGGAAAAGCAGGCCAGGCTCAGGTTCACCTTAGCGTCTTAGCCAGGGCTATGGCTTGTCACTGCCAGGCTCGGGTCAACATCACTGCAAAGGCTGAGGTCGTGCCTGGGTTCGTCTTGGCCGCATCGTCTCAAGAATGGAAATCAGCAAGCCAGCAAGCCACGAGCAAGCTACAAGCAGACTTGCGCCTGACGGGAAACTCTTCGGTGGTTTCACTTGGTAGGCGCAGGGTTCCGGGCGATGTTAAACTCGGCTGCTCGAGGTGCTCCATTGGCCCAAGTCAGCTCGGCCTTCATCCGCGGATGTTCAGGCCCCCCTTGATGCTGCTCGTGTTCGGCGGCCATGGGTCGTGTGTGCGCGCGATTCATGCCGGTGCTAGGGGCAGCAGCATACCTCCAGTCGATCTGCCATCGGTGCAATCCGCCAGGTGGAGTTCATCTCGCACCAGATTTGGCCCCCCCTTCCACGCAAGCCAGCTGCGGCAGGTGGGCCATAGTGGCCATGCTAGTTGTATCAGTGTATCACCGCACCACGTTCCAAGTCACGGTTCGACAGGTGCGGGCGGACTGCTGACAAAGCGAAGCGATACCAGGCTGCGCACACCGTGCAGGCTCTGGTTCTCATAGAACCTGCGACTCCGTGCTGGAGAACATTATTCAATTCTCCTGTCCTTGCGATCCGTCTATGTGTCATGAGTGCAGGAGGCGTTTGGGAAGCAGCTGGGCGCAGCAAAATGACGAGCTTCTTGGAGGGAAGCGGTTCCCTGTAGAGCATCGTTGCGACGAGTCATAGGAGTCCGAAATTGTACATCATCCCCGAAACTGAGACGTGCTCAACTTCCGGTATCTTCGGGTGTCGTTCTGGCATACTTTACGTGCGGTCTTTACTTTCACAGGGAAGTTTTGGTCGAAAACTCTTGTCTTTCGGATTCTAAGGCTGCGCTGGTGGGAGCGACAAGTGGCAGGTAGAGGCTGTCGCGGTCATGGTAAGTTCAGTATATTGTCCAATGAAAAGCGGACGTGGTGAGGTGATGTGCTTGAGCCTGCCTTGAAGTTTGCTTTCTCCCAGCAATGAGGGAGCTGCGCAGCATCTCATTCCGACCAGGGTGGCTCTTGAGAAGAAGCCCTGCTGCTGTCTCCAACATGCCCAGCGAAGAGGATCGAATGGATTCGCTGTGGCGTATTCTTTGTGGCTCTGACTGGCATTGCCGTTTCTGGTTGCAGGAACCACGTATTATGCAGGCATTTAGAGGTTTCCAGGCTCTGAGAATTCGAGTGGCAGTTGGCTCCTTCAGCTGTAGCATCCTGAAGACATGCCCCACGGAGCTCTTACAGAGTGAGGTGGTGTCGAGTGGAGCGCCTGCCCCGATGGTCAGTCCAGCATTGGCCGGGATGAGGACTGTAGTTTCCATGCCTCGGGCAGGTCTGGTGAAGAGAGTTTGGGATGAGACATTAGCTGTCAAAGTGGCTCTTCGCGGGAGGATAGCGAGGGGGCCGTTGTCCTTCCAACGGAGCTGGGCCAGACCCGCACCTGGCCTGCATAGCCCGGTGCCGTGTGCGACTGCACATGCACAGTGGACTCCATCCCTGATACCCGGCCCAAGACCCACTATTCTAAGGCTGGTTCGCTCCAGTTGCTTTGCCGGCTCTCGATGCCTCGCAGCAGGAAAAGGTACAGCCGAGGCGGGTATGCTTGCTTTGTCACATATGAATCATGTGAAACTCGCGCATGTCGCGTGAGCTGCCAAGTCTCCTGAATGCACGGGTAGATCTTCATCATCGCTACTTGACCTGCCGCGGGCAGGTGCCTTTCAACAGCCAGCGGCAACTCGCCACTGCCAGCTTCAGATTCGCTGTCGCCTTTCCCTCGTGACCCTCGCAGGTTAGTATACACCCAGCTATGAAGAAAAATAAATCGATGACTGGATAGATAGAATCGGGTAGATGCAGGGCGCAGACCGAACGACCGAACTGACGCCCGCACCCGCACGGACACGCTTCTTGTGATGCTCCGCGACGAGGCGACCTCTTCCAGACTGCTGGCCGAAAGCTTGCCTCGACGCAGGTGCTCGTTGCAGGATGTCCTGGCTCCCCTTGGATTTGTGGTAGTTTGAGGTTCGCTAAACTCCGCAATGTCTATGTATACCTCATCATGTGTTGGTGTCAGCGAGTCAACTGCTACAACGACACAACCTGCCTTGGGAGAGAATCGATCTTCTTGCGGCTATCAAGGCACCGTATCACGCCTGCCAGACCTTGGAATTCTTTGCCTGGCCGTCTGGAAATCTGTGGGGCTTTGTTCGTGGTTGTTTGGTTTGTCATTGCTGCCAAGAAGTACTGCGGAGGTTGGAGGATGCGTGGGCCTGCTTGGGCCTGTTGCCCACGTGATGCAGGACCGCATCGACTTCGTTTTGTCCGGAGGCAGTAAGTTGGCGAGATGATCGGTTCATTGAAAATAATCAATAATCAATATTGCTTCTGATTTGACGTTGGATAGGCTCAAGGCACAGGGACTGCATTCCTGGACCCAAGGTCTAGACGACTTGTAGGTCTTCGGTGTTGACGTTGAAAAGTCAAGCTTGGAGTCTGCAGTATTGAAAGGAGCCCGTGGCAATGGACGACGAGGCCCCCGCCTGCATCATAATAGATTTGGCTACATCGTGGTCTGGATTTCAAGACTGCTTCGTCTATTCTGTTGCCTGTTGCTTTTCTGTTTTTGAGAACGGCATGCCTGAGGCTTTAGTCGTGGCATCTGCTGAGAAACAGTTTTGGGTGCTGAGACAATTCAGCAAGGATCAGCAAGGTTCTTTCGTGGAAAGGCAGCCAGCTTGGCGTAAATGAACAGATGCTTCGAGTGCCTCAGGTCCTTTTCGCTGCGAAGCAGGCAGCAGCAGTTGCTGCCTCTGCCGCAGCCCATGCACCAAGAGCGGCGCTGAGGGCGCTGGAGGCGGGTGAACTTCGCATCCGCTGTAAGTGTGCTCATGAGGAGACATTTGCTGAAAGTATCCTTGTCGTTAGTTGGTGGAGGTCTCGCTTCTGGAAGCTATGCATTCAAGCGAGGAATTTGAGGAGGAAAACAACACAAGCGCCAACTCACTTGATTCTTGCAGTGATCGACCATGTGGCGTTCGAAAGGTGACGCTTTAGGAGACGGACAATTTCAATCTGATCTAAATGTGCCCCAAAGAAAACTTAAACAAAAGAGCAGTTGCACGGCCCAGCAACAGCACGACAGTCTTGCTTGGGCGGCAGTGGCACATACAGACATACATATGTACACACATGCAGACAGGCAGGCAGGCAGGCAGGCAGAGACAGACCGATAACAGACAGAGACACGGACACAGACAGCCAGCCAGCCGGCCAGGCAGGCAGGCAGACAGACAGACACCAGTACGTACCACTTATCCGTCCATCCATCCATACAGTCAATCATCCGTACAATACATACATTCATGCATGCACACGTGCATCTGGCAGGTGCCGGGTTGCAACGCATGCATGCACGGTAACCATGTGCCCGCATCTTTCTTTGTGCACTTGCCAACTTTGAAGTGTGCTGTCCTCCTTGTGCTCGCAGAATCTATGATTCCATGTTCTGTCGACTTCCCTTCCTGCAGGTGGCCATGCGCCGAAATCCTCAGCAACTGGGCGCTGCATTCCTGACTTCGCTTTACGCTGGCACAGGAGGTTTGTCGCAGGCAACTTCCAGCTGTGAGGGGAATCTTCCTGTGTCAGGGCGCAGCCTGCAATGTGTGGCTTTGCCAGAGTTGAGAGTGCCTGCAGGTGGAGGTGGTGCGGCGCAGTTGGCTGATGGCTGCCGCGGCGCGGAAGCTCCTCAAGCAGAAGCGTGCTCGTCAGGACACTTGGGGCAGCATAGAAATCCAACGATGTCCCAGCGGGTGCCGAGGGGCACAGTATTGGGCCACCTGAGCCAGACGGGTTCTGCTTTGCAATATGGCGTGGGCAAAACTGTGGCAGGCACAGCAGGAACGCAGCCAGCTACCGAGATGCATTTTAGTACAATCAGGGTTGGAAGGATTGCGGGGTTCGAGGAAGCGTCTGGAGCTGTTACCTGCCTTGTTTCGTGCCTTCAGCAGGTTCGATGCTGGCCTCAGGATGCTCTCGGAGCAGCTGCTTTTCTGGACGGCCAGCCGGGAGCGAAAACGCTGGCTTCGGACCTCAGTGTCTTGGTCAAAACCGAGCTCTAGCTCTGCGTGGTGAGTTAGCGCCCGGGTCAAAGTCTTATGCTGTTGCCAGGAGCGCGAACCTATGGGACTGACATGTCTTGGCAAAAGTCAGGCTCCTTGGCAAGGACCAGGACAGCTGCGCATGCCGAATTCTGACGACGAAGCATCAGTTCTGCCGCAGAAGGTTTTCGGGAACCTGTCCAGACAACGAGACGTGTAGTGAAGTAAGTTACAGTTCGCCTGTCACAGGAATCGAAGACATCAATCCATTCCGACGTCCCAGCATCTAAGGCACCCAACTGGGGCATCTTGGATGTGGGCTCCAGCAGCACCAGCCCGGCCAAGTCTGCGAAGGCCTGGACCCGGGCTGAGTGGAGAGCTCTGACTATCTCCGACTCGAAGTCCAGACCGTCACTCTCTGTCTGCCCTGTGCCCTTGTTTGCCTATCCATCCACACACCCTGGTGCAGCGGTGCAGCCCCCAGGTTTGGTCGTGTCTCTTCCCTGTGATGGATGTTGCAATAACAGCCAGGGGTCGAAACACAGATCACCCATCCCGGTGACTGTTGGCACTGTTTTTGCGATTCCTGTGTCCGGTGGCTTTTCGAGACATCGCTGTGACATCGAGCTCTCAGAACGACAACACTTGCGAGGATTCCCAATCCGCCAAATGAGGCTGATAGCGAAACGTTTGGGGGGGAGAGGGGAGAGCCTTACGCTTGTCTGCCCCGTGTATCGAGATACCAATAAACGAGCCATGCATCCGCAGCCGCGGCAATTTGCCAGCAAGTTTAATAACCGGAGTCCTTTTCAGCGACTCTGCGAGGATGCTTTCATGGCCGAGCCTCAGGACATGGACGCGAGCTTCTCGGTCTAGACCGTGCAGCGACTAGCGACTACGACTCTCTGTCGTGCCTGTTGTTGGAAACCGTAGCAGCGCCGTACTGCTCACGTCTGATGCATGCCTGCAAGGTTGCTGCAGCATGGCCAGGGACGGCAGTGGGGAAAAGTGTGTGGATTCCGACGATATGCTCAGGACTGACGCTTCAAGAATGCAGGACTTGCTCGTGTCATCATCGATCTTCTAGCCGTCAGTTTTGAATTAACATCGAGCTGCAGAGCGAAGTTCCTCGGACATTCATCGCTGTGCGAAGCGTGCGGCCCGTGCGAATCTAATTCGAAGCCATTTGCCTCAGAAGACCGCTGAGAGGAGACGGAGAAAGCGAAGCAGTCAAGGTCAAGTTGGGTGCTTGTGCCGTCTGCTTTGTGCCGTTGCTGAAGCTTGCTTGCAGAGGGGCAGTTGCCGCGTCTACGGCAGGCAGTGCAGACGATCGTGTGACGCCGTTCCAGTGCAACGCTGCCACGCTAGCAATGGTAGCTTAGCTTGGCAATAGGAGGTCGTGTTGACTCTGAGTGCGGCAGCATTCGCCAGCACATCATGTCTTGGCTGCCTTGAAGATCGACTCCGTCGCAAGTCTTGATGTCGAGTTTCTGTCTGCTGGCTCTGCAATACCTGCCAGTTGCAAACAGGAATTCACAGCCATATGCACAAGCTGCAACGACACAATGAGTCAAGCAGGTTGTCACCGAAATAGACGCCTCCGACGACTTCGATCCCAGCCCGGCGCCGCGATTCAGAGGCCTGTGCAGAGCCTTGCACGATCGTCGTGCGCAGCAATGCTCGGCTGGCGATCGCGTGTCCGCGTCGTGCCAATAATGCATGGCCTCTTTGAGCCAAGTTATGGCCACCAAGCGCTGTAAATTCTTCGGACATGAAACCTGCTTGCCTGAGCAGTTGTAACGTACTTGCTGCCTGCGCCTGTTATCAGGGTTGATGCATGTAATCCAAGCGTTGGGTTGCGAGGCAGTGAGCCTGAGAATGCCACGATGGATGAGGCACAGATGCAAGAAGGCCACCTCAATCTGTGGACTACAAGCGCCTTAACGTCTTACTACATTAAAGTGCAAGCCGCTGGAGCTTGATGCCGTGGGAGGTTCCCAACACATCCAGCAAATGGTTGCCGACTTCGTGCAGAAGGCTAGTTCCCATCAAGCGGATGTGGCCGAGAAGCTCGTCTGAATCCGTGTGCTCGGCTGTTGTTGCATCTTGAGTGTGTCCAGATTATGAAGGTGCCCGAAGCGAATTGCATGCGAGTGCATGCTAGGTCACTTGCGCGGTTCGGTTTAAAGATGTTTGAGGATGTTGCTTGCTTCGGTGTCCATCCGCTACTCTTGCCTCCTTGTTGGCAGGGCTTTTGACTGGAAGGGCAATGGGCTTTCAGCATTTTTTTGGCCACATCTGTAGCGTCTATCTTGAAGACTTGGGCTCGGGTTTTGTGAAGGAGAAGTGGAGAAGCCAACAAGCCGTGGAAGACTCACAATTCGAGATCCCGACTCGCGGGCTCGCTGAGGCTGGAGAAGACCTTGGAGGAAGCCAGACAGGGCCCCTCGGGCCGCTTTATGCCGCTTTCAATGTCGTACAGAGCCCCCAGAAACACACTGTCATCGCACTTTATAGCCCCTGGATTGAGGTGCAGTGGGATCAGCTGATCAGACAGCCATGCAGAACGCCTTCGAACATTTGATGGCCCTGCAGAGGCCAGGGCTCACTGTAGCAGAGAACCGCGATCTCAACAGACGGGCGTTTGTAGCACTGCAGCCAGAGTGTGCCCTGAGAAGGGCGGCCCTTGGTCTGCTGGAATCCTTGCAGAGTGGCAGCATCAGGCACCAGCCCTCGGGAATTTCGTTCGAAATCTTCTTGATTTGGCAAACCTTGATGGGGACCATGGTTCGCGTCGTTCACGTTTAGTCATCGAGCCGAGTAGAAACAACTCAAGTATACGCAAATTGTCGGCTGATATCGACAGCCTGCAAGTATCTTGTCGAAGCACTGGTTGGCCTTCGTCCTGGACGCTGCTTGGGAAAGGTTGTTCTTCCAAGGTTCCCCAGCCTCCAGAAATGCAGAGGCAAGTAGTAGTTAGTTGGACCTGCGACGACCGGCATGCTGCTTTCAGACTCCCACAGCTGACTGGGAGGCAACTGGAGTCTCGACTGAGCATGGCTCGCGAACTGGGTCTGGCGCCAGATGCGTTTCCGGACGCTGCAGGCCAGCGTCGAATGTAGCCGGTAGCCCAACAGCGAGTCGCTTGCTTGTGATACCTCTTCCAGGTTGCCTGGCCTCAGACCAGATGCCGATATCAACAGAAGACCCTGACAGAACGTCTCTGTTCTCAAAGTTTTCCGGTGGGCCAAGACAATCGGAGCTTCAGTACAAGAGTGTGTGATGTGCGGGTAGCGACGTGTCTTCTCACTGACTTCCCTCGTCCATCGCCAGCCATTTTGCCCACACCCTCCAAAGCTCGGACTAGCCGCTCAGTTGTCAAGTCGGCCTGCCTTAATGGAGTGCTCTTCGGACACGGAGACTCCCCGAGCCGCCGGATCGGCTGGTGAAGTGGCACCTGCAAAGCTTGCAGATGGAGAGTCGAGCTTGAGCAGCCCCAATAGTTCACATTGCGATGCTCAAGAGCACTGCGATCATGAAGTCGATGTTTCATCACTTTGTGCGGATGTGCAGGTGTTTCGCGGCCAGTGGGATGATGAAGGGGTGTTTTTCTACCAGGCCTACAATGATGAGATTGCAGATTGGGCTGTTCAACATCAGCAGTTCGGCGGCCCGAACTTCAACCCCACCCGCATGACTTGGATCAAGCCCTCCTTTGCGTGGGTCCTCTATCGATCTGGCTATGCATGCAAGCACAACCAAACACGCATCTTGAAGGTGAAGCTTTCTCATGCTTCAGTTGCGGAGCTCTTGCAAAATTGTCAATGCCGCACAGGAGGGGGTGGCTCAAAGGGCCGGGTGCAGTGGGATCCGGAGCACGACCTCATGTCAGCAGACGGCAAAGTACCGAGAAAGATGCTTCGCCGCAGAGCAATTCAGATCGGCTTGAAAGGCTCCCTATCAGAAATGTATGTGAGAAGCGT